>CANXYC010026056.1:0-29967 GCA_948193065.1 Aleurites moluccanus
AGTTCACCAAAATTTCAATATTTCTCGATTTAGTCCTAACTGACTTAAAACCACTTCTATGCCTAAAATTAAGTCATATAACATGCATAAATATAAATTTCATACATAAACATATCATATTAACATATTATAAAGAAAGAAAAATTTTTCCCCTAAATTCACCTTAAGGGTCCCTATAAGGGTTTAGGCTGAGGTGTTACATCCTCCTTTGATTCGTCTTATGAACAAGAAGAATATCTCTGAGATGTTTTTCTACTTACGTCTAAGAGAATTAGGATTGGGGTTCAATTTCCTTTTCTTTTCTTTTCTAAAAAAGGGCAAAAAATGTGTTAACCTAAAAATAACATCACATGTATATTTATAGGCATTTAACCCTAGCATTAGGTCAACTAATAAAACTCTAATTCTCCCCATCTAACTTGGGCTCGAATTTTGGGCTTATATTAGTTTTTACCTAAACCATTTAGTCCAATGCTTAATTTTTTAATGCATCTCATGAATTAAAATTTCTATCATCGATCCGATCTAAATGTGTGACCCTATAGGTTCCCATAACATTAGCAGTGACATAAAATCATATTTTATGTTATAAGCAATGAGCGGTGTCTAGCAACACATTAAGGCTACCTAAGTCACGAGAATGTCAATGACTCGACATAACCTTTTTTTGTGATAAAATTACCAAGTAATTAAATCCTTTAGTCTTAGATGTCTTGATTGAACACGAGTCATGGAATATGTCATACTCGCATAGTTCAATCTTTATATTTTTGATACCTGAGTAGACTCCTAAATCAAATGACATCAATATCACATATCGACTCATTTGAGCATGGCCATACATTTTAGGTCTCACTCAATCAAAGGGCCCAAAGACATCACTCCTGTTATATAGGAGAGATAAATCCTATCTTAATCACTCAACATCCCTCTACATAATTTGTGGCATATCCAATTACTATTTTTATAGTACATCCCGTTACGAAAGACGTTTAACAGTATCAAGATATACAACTCCTTATGTTGGGATCTTTGATGATCTCAAGTCAAAAGATCATACTATTATTATCACTATGAGAAATGCTTATGACACTCATACAACAATCCATATAGTATTCTCATGGTGGGTCAATCTAGTACATAGTTCTCCAACACATACTTATGTGTTGACTTGATATGTTATATTCATGACCATTGTCATCAGTCACTACACATTCTAGTCTCGACGTATTATTGATATCCCAATTCATAATAATACTTTACTAGAGATAATTTTAGAATATCTTATTGTAGGAACATTATTATAATAATTTATATTACGTAGTTATTCAAATAATCATAATAATGAAAGCCATAAATATATAAATCATGATATAAAATGTACCAAAAACAATCATCTGATAATTGGTCTTTAGGGTACAATTCCAACAAGAGGCAACAGCTTCAAACACTTCATTCAGAGTTCGAAATGCTATGAATGAAATCGGGAGAGTCAATCACAGATTTCTTTTTCCGGACAATGGCAATTGTCAATAAGATGCAAATTCATGTTGACAAGACAGAGGGCGTCACTATTGTTGAGAAAATTCTTTGATCCTTAACACCAAAATTTAATTTTGTTATTTGCTCCATACAAGAAGCAAAGGATATTGAAGAACTTTCAATTGATGAATTGCAAGGATCCTTGTTGGTTCATGAACAAACATTCTTACAGTAAGAAATTGAAAGCGTTAAAAGCTTCAATCCATTCTTCAACTGAAAACCATTCTCCACCCGTGTCAAGAGCAAACAAAGGAAGAGGTAGATATAGAGGAAACAATGATCACATCAGCTTCGATCAAAAGCTTGAAAGTCATTCCTATCGTGATCCTCAAGGGAGAGGAAGAGGACGTGGAGGTTGACATTCAACTGGATTCAGGCCAATGTCAGTAGACAAATCAAATTTAGAGTATTTCAGATGTCACAGGTATGGCCATTGCAAATTAGAATGTCGAACTAATTTGAATAGACAAAGTGGGAAAAGAGCTAACTTTGCGGAAAAAAAAAAAAAAAGAATGAGTGTCTCTCTTGATGGTGTGTCACGTGAAGGAAAAAGCTCAACCAAACATGTGGTATTTAGACACTAGTTGTAGCAACCATATGAGTGGAGATAAAAAGGTGTTTGCTGAACTAGACTAATCTTTCTACAACATTGTGAAGTTTAGAGATAATTCCACAGTTTCAGTTATGGGAAAAGGGAAGAATGCAATTCATAGAAAGGGAAATTCAGTGCAAACCATTTCAAATGTACTTTATGTCCCTGAGGTTGTCGCGTCTCACTGAAGGGGCGCGATGGTCCTAGGACACTGGTAAACATAAGATCACTGGAAACCCGTAGAACCCACTAACAATAACAATATCAGTCAATAATTTCCAAATTATCCATTAATATTCCAAGTTCATTTAATAATTTTCGGTTTACAGAAATTTTACCAAAGTGTTCTCTATAATTTAACCTTATTCCCAAGATGAATAGTATCAATTTCACATTACAAAGATTTCTCAACCTGTAATGAAATTACACTCTCAATTAATCACCAACCTTATACCCTCAACTCCATAATTCAATACACACACATAGCACTTCTAAAGGCATATAAATTTTTCATCATTTTATATTACAATCACATTTTAGTCTTATCACTTTAATATCACTATCTTTGTTAATAAAATAATCATTATCAGTCATTAAACATTACTTATATTACATTTAATTTCCATCACATTGACTGTTATTTTCAAATGTACACATAATACTTCTTACATTATTACCTATCTATTTATTATACCATGGAGCTCTAGAGGTTATTTACATGACCAGAATAAACCTCTACCTTGGAATCCATGACGTTCCAAGTCGAAGGAAATAATGACTTGGAAATGGCCACCACTATCTCATACCTGTAAAATAATAAACCACTATATGATGAGTATAAAATACTCATTGAATTTACTATACACCATCTCACATGCAGGCTAGGTTACAGAAGTGAAAGGATAAGAATAGTAATCAAAGAATAAAAGTTTGCACACCAATGTCCTAAAGGGGTTAAATCAGATAATAAAGATGAACATTGTCAATAATACAGTAATGAGCAAGAATCAAGGTTTCAATGATATCCAAAATGGGTTTGTGTGTGGAAGTGACAGATAAAAGGAGTCTGTAACTGTAGTCGAAATCCGCAATGTACATAAGGTGGCCCAAACCTTATGGCTGAGACAAGTCCTTTCTCAGCTGGGGTCCTGGACATTTAGCCCTGTCCAGTAGGCCACTGTGCACAATGCCGATGGTTTTCCCCCTACTACTACATCAGTATAGTAGTTTTGTTAAATACACACATAAAAGGTAGCAAATGCAATATAAATCTTCAATGAAATGGTTTCCACAATAAGTATTTAATAATAGTACAGTATATATTATTAGCAGTCTATAATCAATGAATAGAACAAATTAGTTGTATATTGGTTAGGTATCAATGGTAGCTTTATAATAAACTCAAAAAGCAGGTGTAGGTCAATTAATAATATATCAACCCATTGCCATTATCACCGTCGCCATTGGCTAGCTAATATCGCTGTGACAATGGCATTGGGCTTAGGCAAACAATATCAATAGTAATGATTCATATACGACTTTTATTGAATAGTTGGTGTGCATAAGTTTGGTTATAATTTGATGGAATTTGGGTGCAAGATTTCTAAAGTCCAAATGTTCAATAATAATCTTACAATGTCAATAACTGAATAGGCTCAACATTTTCAACAATTAACAAGATTTAATCAATAAAAAATAAGCTTGGAAACAAGGAAGTAAATAAAGAAGTACAAAGGAAAAAGTCAAGGTAGGCTATTCGGCCAACAACACAAATCTAAAACAAGCTTCCATAATTCAATACAATGATTTATACATGTAATTTGATGCATAGTAAACTCATCTCACTGAGCACTTTTCACTGGTACACTTTCCACTCCTTTCTTCCTTAATCTAATGTTTATGTCATTTATTCACTCTTGACTCTATATATTCAATTAATTCCAATTTAGATACTATTTAATATAAAATTACATTAATTACACTTATATTTAAGAAATTCCTAAATTTTCCAAATCACTAAGGTTTTTCTGTGTAACATTCTATACTGACAGCCTGTGTTCTTTAATCCATATCTCTTCCTATACTTATCCAAATACTTCAATTCTTATTCCTAATTAAACTATACATATTAAGCTCTAACATATCCAAAATTTAGACATTTTCAAATTATACACATCATATGGTGATAGTTTAAATTTAACCTCACTGTCAACCCTACTGCCCTATAACTTTAACTCAGGCAGATTCTGTTCTTTTACCTATAACTCAATTTATACTTATTCAATTACTTTGATTATTTTTAATATTTAATCTAGACAATAACATTATAACATATCTAAATTTCAAATTATTTGGATCACTGTACAATTATTAGTGAATTTTCAAATTTAACATATAGTCCTAAAATTTCTATCCGAACAGACCTTGTTTCCATATCCATAATTAATTCTGTATTCATCAAATTACAAAACCATTTTACATAAATTTATATAATATATAAATGAACATCTTTTATGTTTAGCACTTTCTCTAATTAAGAATCTAAGGTCCTCATATCAATAGAATTCAGTAGCCTATATTCTGTTTATCAGTCAATTCGGGCAGATTATACTTTTGGCTTAATATCTCTTAAACCATAAATCCAATTAAAAAATCCTTTTTCAAATCTCTATATAAGATATAAATTAACATTTTTCATGTTGAACACTTCTTCTAATTATATCTCTAACGTTCTACAAAATAAAAAAAACTATAGCATTTTTCAGAAAAACTAATTCAAGGTCAGTCACAGTTTTTACTCAATAACTCTTTCCTCACTTCGAATTTTACAAATTTCTTTTTCAGAAATCTAATTAACATATTTATTTAAAATTTTCATGTTTTAATCATCCTCAAATTCATTCATTAAAATTTTGGAATTCATGCTATATTCTACTGCCTAAAAATAGATTTCAGAATCCTTATAAACCCTAATTCATCTCTATCTTTCTTAGCTCAAATCATTCAATTCTCTACTAAATTAAACTATAACACACACAAATTCAATTAAAACGCTGAGTTTAAGAATAATACCTCAAATTAAAATACTTGAATCCCACTTCATTTTGCTCCACCAAAAGTTTGAACACAATTTTCTATCCTATTTTTTCATCACTCTTTTTTCTCTCATCAATTTTCCTATCTACTTTTAATTGATTTCTATGGAAATGGTTGGAATTATTTTTGGCTGGTTTTCTATTTGGCGGTTTGATCACTCCTCCTTTTCCATAGCCATTCTTATTCTTTCCTTTTTATATACACCAAGTCAAAAAAAATTTGCAAAACTTGGAGAATTATATAGAATTTTCTAGAATTTTGAATGTGTCAATTTCCTATGGAATTATCATACAACAATTATCCTTTTCTTTCATAGCTTGGCCGGCCAATTCACTAGTTTTCTCCAAAAAATTTTATGCCAAAAATAATATTTTATTGATGGTCCCACAACTTTTAAAAATTACACATTTTGCCCACAATTTTCCTTAATTATAATTGCTACCACAATTCTTTTTAATTATTTTCAATTAAGTCCTTAAATTATTGAAATTCATGTCCTATGGAATCTTATAGTATCCTTAGTACCTCAATTCAACTTAATCATTCAATCTCTGTAGCTATAAATTTTTTATACCAAACCCGTTTTGACAAAACTCTAAAAATCGATAATTTACGTCTCTTAATTTCTCTCTAATTTTGTATCTATTTTCACTCACCTTAAATATCATATATACTTCAATTTATTTTTAATTAATCCATAATCCATCAAAATAAAATCATGTAAAATAAATTTGCACAAATTACTGTCGAAAATTAATTAAAAATCGTCTACCGATAAATTCCTCCAAAAGTCAAATTTTCTTATCATTTCCATCTCTTTACCATCCATTTGTCTCTCTAACTTCATATTGAATCTCAAATTATTTTTCCTCAATATTTTTTAATCTTAATTCTAAATATCCTTAATTAATTTTTGTAAAAACTTATTAAAAATATTTAAAAATTCTTTACCGATAATTCTGTCGGTTACCATTTTTAAAATTTTTTCGTAACAATTATTCTTAAATTTTCTCTGTATTACTCAATAGCTATTTTTAGCCTATTTTTTCTTTAATTAACATCATTATATCACTATGATTCGCTACTTTCTTATTGTCTACTGTACTACTGTCTGAGGTGTTACACTTAAAAATCAATTTGCCGAGTATTGGCCAACTACAAGAGAAGGGATATGAAATCTCCATCAAAGATAGCATTTGTAGAATTCAAGATGAAATATTGGGCTTAATTGCCCAAGTCAATATAACGAAACATCAAATATTTTCGTTGTATCTCCAAAATACTACCCACTCATGTTTTTGGGTAAGATTAAAGGAGGAGACTTGGTTGTGGCATTTTCACTATGGACATCTTAATTTTGGCGGACTAAAAACACTACATCAAAAAAACATGGTGGCGGTAAGTCTTCCTCAAATTACAGTTTATTCTCAAATTTGTGAAGAATGTGTTGTTAGTAAACAACATCATAGTCAATTTCCATAAGGAAAATCATGGCGAGCAAAGAAAATATTGAAGCTGGTTCATTCAGACATCTGCGGGCCAATAAATCCATCTTCAAATAAAGGTAAAAGATATATATTATCTTTGTTGATGATTATAACCGGAAAATTTGGGTATATTTTATGCAAGAAAAATCTGAAGCTTTTATAGTCTTTAAAAGCTTTACAGCACTTGTTGAAAAAGAAGTTGGCAACCCAATAAAGGTTCTTTCATTGATTGTGGTGGAGAATACAACTCACATGAATTCGTAAATTTTTGTGAGATGAATAGAATCAAGAGGCAATTTACAGCAGCTTATACACCTCAACAAAATGGTGTGTGTGAAAGAAAGAATTGTATTATTTTGAATATGGTGCGAAGCCTTTTGAGAAGCAGTGGAAGACAAAAAAAATTCTAGCTTGAAATAGTCAATTGGAGCATTCATATTTTGAACAAAACTCTCACTCTTGTTGTTCAAAATATGACACCTGAGGAAGCATTGAGTGGTAAAAAACCAGTAATGGATCATTTTAGAATTTTTGGGTGTATAACTTATGCCCATGTTCCAGACCATAAGAGAAAGAAGCTTGATGATAAGGGAGAAAAATATATTTTTCTTGATATTAGTGATCAATCAAAGGCTTGCAAGCTCTATAATCCTATCATCAAGAAAATCATTAGCAGTCTTGATGTAGTCTTTGATGAAGATCAAACCTAGCCATGGAGTGAGAATGGATTGGGAGATCATATTCTTGCGGACTTTGAGAGTGATGATGAAAGACAACAACTTGCGGAAAGTGTGCAACAACCACCAATCACTCAATTTGTCCTAGAAAATGATCAAAGTCCGCTTGTAACTGAAGAGGCTGAACAATTGCTACAATGAGTTAGAAGGAGACCCTAATGGATGGTTGATTATGAGGTAACTAGAGTTGATCAAACTGAGGATCCACTTATATATTTTGCTCTATTTTCATATTGTGATCCTACAACTTTTAATGAAAGCTGTAAAATAATCAAATTAGCAAATTGCAATGGATGAAGAAATTACAGCCATTGAAAAAATTAATACTTAGGAGTTGACAGATCTTCTAAGTGGGCATAAAACAATTGGTGTCAAGTAGGTATTCAAGACAAAATTAAATGCAAATGGCGAAGTTGACAAGTACAAGGAACGCTTAGTAGCTAAAGGATATAAGCAAGAGTTTGGAGTGGATTATAAAGAAGTCTTTGCAACTGCTGTGCGACATGATACAATCAGATTGATGATAGCATTGGCAACTAAAAATTTATGGCCTATCTTCCAGTTGGACATGAAATCAGCCTTTTTGCATGGTGACTTGCAAGAACAGGTATTTATTGATCAACCTGCTGGTTATGTGAAATCTGATTATGAGCATAAGGTATATAAATTTAAAAAAAGCATTATATGGGCTAAAACAAGCTCCACCGGCTTGGTATAGTCGTATTGATACTTATTTTTTTAAGGAAGGCTTTAAAAAAAATGTCCATATGAGCATACATTTTTTTATAAAAAAAAGTGATAGAGGAAAGTTGATTATCGTGTGCTTATATATGGATGACCTTATTTTTACTAGAAATGATAGTGTCATATTTAACAAGTTCAAGAAGTCTATGATGATTGAATTTGAGATGACTGATCTTGGGAAGATGCATTACTTTCCGGGTATTAAAGTGACCTAATCAGCAGCAGGGATTTTATTTCTTAAAAGAAATATAATCAAGAGATGTTAGACAGGTTTCAAATGAAGAATTGCAACTCTGTGAATACTCCAACTAAGTTTGGATTAAAGCTTGTGAAAGATCCGGATGGAAGAAAGGTGGATAACACTCTCTACAAACAAATTGTGGGGAGTCTAATGTATTTGACTGCAATAAGGCCTAATATAATGCATATTGTAAGTTTCATTAGCAGGTATATGGAATGTCCAAGGGAGATACATATTCTTGCTGCAAAGAGAAATTTTCGGTACTTATAAGGAACAACTGATTTTGGGCTATTATACCAAAAGGGAGAAAAGGCAGACTTAGTTGGTTTTACTGATAGTGACTATGCTGGATATCTAGACGATAGAAGAAGCACATCCGGATATGTTTTTATGCTAAGTTTAGGAGCAATTTCATGGTCCTTGAAAAAGCAACCGATTGTTACTCTATCAACAACCGAAGCTGAGTTTGTAGCTGCAACTTCATGTGCTTGTGAAGCTGTTTGGCTAAGAAATATTCTTGAAAAACTTCAATTCAAGCAATAAGGACCAACTTTAGTTTACTGTGATAATAGTTCAGCTATTAAACTCTCCAAAAATCCTGTTCTACATGGGAGAAGCAAGCATAGATGTGAAGTACCACTTCTTGAAAGATCTTACAAAGGATGGAGTAATTGATCTTATCTTCTGCAGAAGTGAAGATCAAATTGCAGACATATTTACAAAACCCCTCAAATTGCCAACGTTTTTGAAGATAAGAAAATCGATTGGTATTTGTTCAATGGATAATCTAATTTGAGGGAGGGTATCAAGTGTTCCTTTAAACTGAGTGTCTATAACATCAGTTTAAGGGAGGAAATGTTGAGTAGAAGAATTAGTCAAAATTTATTTACTGTGTGATCACGTGGTTAGTTTGTAATCCTATTTTATGGGGCTTATTGTTATTCAGTTGTAGTAGGATTTTGTGAGCTATTATTTTCTAGTTTAGTGGGTTTCATTAATTCCTATTTTATAGCTTTTCCATTATAGTATTTGCCTATAAAAAAGTTGTATTAGATGAGTCGAATAATCAAAGCAGTAAACTATTTTATCTCTTCTATTATTTTTTTTCTTTTATAAATTTAGTTTGCAACAATAAACCAAATTTATTATATATAAATTAATTGAAAAACTAATAAAAGAATATCATAGATATAATATTTATTATTAATAGTCGAAGAATAACTCTAATGAATATGGTGGAGAGTGTATATCAAATCATTACTCTTATAGTTGATTTCTCTAAACAAAAAATTCAAAATTGATTCATCTTTTTTAATATATATATATATATATATATATATATATATATATATATGGTACATGGATATTAAAATACATGGTACATGCATATTAAAAAAAAATGATACTGGCAATATATGTTTCAATTTTATAATGGTTGCACAGCAACTTTCAAATGTTGCTATGCAAGGACAAAAATTATTTATTTTTTTAATTTACTCTATAAATATAAAAATATTTTATTTTTTTTGAAAAATAAAATATATAATTTTTCTGAAAAAAATTCTCAGAATAAATTTTTTTCCAAAAATTATTAAATTATTTAGAAAATAATAAAATGATTTTTAGAGAATAAATATATTTTGATTGTAATATGTATTGTAAATAATTAAAATAATGTTTGATTTGATAATAGATGTATACTATTATACTTTTTAAAGTGTAATTCATTGTGAAGAAAAAGTGTTTTCTACTGATATTTCAAGTAACCATCTATTTGATTTTTACATAGCCATTTATTTTGGTAATAGAAAAAATGAAATTTGTAATTACAAAACCGGTTACCCATATTTGCAAAACTTTTCGTCCATGATTTTATAGTTTCCGTCTAAAAAATAGTTAGCTCATCTAAAAATATTATTAATAAAATAATAATTAATTTTAGTTAGTAATAATCAGTGAACGAAGGAAATAAATTAGTAATGATATGAAAAATTGAAATAAAATATTTTATCCTCAAATTATAAATTGAAATATTTTTTTCCAAATTGAAATTTAAAACAACAATTTGGAATTTTTTTATTAATCTAAAAAGTAGTAATAATATAAAAAAAATAATTTTCATCAAATTAAAGAATTAGTAGTAATATGAACATATGGAAAAAAAATTAAATTTGAAATTGTAATTTAGAATTTTTTTAAATTATAATATGAAACAATAACTTAGAATATTTTGTATTAATTAAATAATAATAATAATAATATAAAAGAAATGAAAAAAAGACTTTAAGGAAATTAAAAATAATAAATTAACCAATTTATAAAATATAAGTTATTTTTATAAAATTTTTATACTTTTTTATAAAATATTGAGATTTGTAATGTAATATTTTATAAATTGTAAAATTTACAAAATATAAGTCATTTTTATAAAATATTTCACTTTTTTACAAAATATTAGGGTTTATAATATAATATTTTATAAATCGTATAATTTATAAAATATAAGTCATTTTTATAAAAAATTTCATTTTGTTTACAAAATATTGAGATTTATAGTGTAATATTTTATAAATCGTACTATTTACAAAATATTAACTATTTTTATAAAAAATTTCACTTTTTTATAAAATATTAGGATTTGTAGAATTATATATTATATATCGTACAATTTACACAATATCAATCATTTTTACAAAATTTTTTACTTTTTTATAAAATATTAGAGTTTGTAGTATAATATTTTATAAATCGTACAATTTAAAAAATATCAGTCATTTTATAAAACTATTTACTTTTTGATAAAATATTTGGATTTATAGTGTAATATTTAATAAATTTTATAATTTATAATATTAGTCATTTTTATAAAATTTTTCACTTTTTGATAAAATATTATGAATTATATTATAATATTTTGTAATTTGTACTATTTGTAAAATATCAACTATATTGAAAAAAATCACTTTTTTACAAAATACTTTGGATTTTTTGGTGTATTATTTTATAAATTTATCAATTTATAAAATATTAAATATTTTGCAGGTTAAAAAAAATAGACAATAAATGATAAAGATAATCACCGGATAACATGGTGATTTCAAGAAAATCACTCAATAAATTTTAAGAATCCGATGATCTCAAGAGAGATAAAAAAATGAATTTTCAAAGATAATTATTGGGTAAGTCTGATTTTTAAAAATCACATATACTTTATGTCCACACGGTGAATTATGGACAAATATCATTTTAAATTTCAAAAGTCATTTATATTTTATTTCTCTTTAATCCGCTTTTCTCTCTTCATTCCTCTCTTTCTTTTCGTTTTTCCAAACACTATTTTTTTCACAAATCAATCCAAAATTTCATTATTTAATTTATTTTCTTGTTATTTGTGAATTAATCATTATAGTGGAGCAAATTAGATGAATAAAAAATAATTATTAATAAAATAATAATTAAATTGATATAGCAATAATTATTATATGAATAAAAAAGTTAATAATAATATAAAAATATGAAAAAAAATATTTTTCCCCAAATTTTTATTTAAAATAATTTTAGTCAAATTATAATTTGAAACAACAATTATGAATATTTTTTTATTAATTTAAAAATAATAATAATATTAATAAAAATAAAAAAATATATTAAGATTTGTAGAGTAATATTTTATAAATAGTATAATTTATTGGGTGAGAGAGAGCTGCAAAATTTTTTGGTGTGTTGAAGAAATTAAAAGAAAAAAAAAGAAATGAGAGCTTTTTCCACTTAACCAGACGAGTGGGTTATCAACACAAAAATGGCTATAGCCAATTTAAAAATTGTTATATCAAACTCAAGTAAAATTTACGTAAGTTTTTCTCATCTAACCATGCATAAATTGAGAAAATATAATAGAAGAAGGTGTAATGGGTGATGATGTGGTATGGGTATTTCACTTTAAAATAGGGGTGAAAATTAAATTAATCAAATCAAATCAAATTAATTAAATCAAATTGAAGTCGATGATTTTATAAACTATTTAATTTAGTTGGATTTAAAAAATAAAGTAAATTAAAAATTTGATTTAATTTGCAGTTTGATTTTTTTTTTCAATTTTAAACCGAATCAAATCAAAGTTATATATATATTATTTTTTATCAATTATTATAATTAAATATATTTAATTTTATTTTATACATAATTACATATATTTTTTACCTAATATTAATTTAAAATTTTAAAAAATATTATTCATAAAAATTAACTAATGATAAATAAAAAAAAAATAATTCTTGAGAAAAATATAAATTTGAAAAGTATTAGTTTATAAAATAAATAAATTTTATTTTATATATTGAACTAATTTTGAAATTTTTATCATAATATTTTTTTTTTTAAATTTATAATAAAATAATAATAATTTATAAAAAATATTTTTAATTTAAAATCGATAAACTGAAAATAATCAAATCAAATTAAATTGAATTCAAACTGATAATTTCACTAAAAATAATTTGATTTGATTTGAAAATTAAAAAAAAAAAATTAATTTAATTTGATAATATCTCTTCAAATCAATTAAATCACATCAATACTACCTATTTAAAAAATGTAATTCAATGTGGATATCCTAATACTCTCTCCAATTCATAATTTTGGTATATTTCTTGTCCAATTTTTTAATTTAATTTAAATTTTATTTTAATATTATATTAATATTATTTTAAAAAATATATTAAAATAAAAATAATAATTAAAAAATATAAAATATGAAAAAATTAAAAAGATATAAACAAATTAAAGAAATATATACATTAAAAAATTAAAATAAATAAAATAAATTTTCTAAATAATTATGCATTTTATTTTTTACGGGAAAAGTAAACAGCTAACAAACGGCGCCTAAGAGTTCAGCCAATGCTAACGTGTGCCTGTATCCTTAAAATACGCATATTCTCCCGCCTCTCTCTCTCTCACTCTGCTACATTGTGACAGTCTCAGTGGTTAGGTATTCGATAAATGAATCATCATGACGCTTTGCAATTGGGTTTCAAGACTTTGATTAATATCTCCAGGTTTATTTCTCTAGCTTTTCCTGCTTTTCTTTTTCTCAAATTTCTGTTTGGTTCTCTAGAAAATTAACTCAAAATAGTTACTTGTTATGGAAATTAATTGAATACTATAGTCTTGAAGTCAACATTTTTAACTTTCTCTCTCTTTTATTGAACCTGTATATATTTTTCTTGGCAATCAAACAGAAAAGTTAGCATTTTTTTTTCTTTTGGGCTAATTTTTTGACCTTTTAATTTTTAAAAGATTTTAATTTTAATTTTTCTTGGAGCTGTTTTTTTTTTTTTTTTTTTAATTATTTTCTTTCCTTTTTTTGTAGGATTAAAATGAAATTCAGACCTGTAAGACTAACAATTGTTATGTAAATTTTGAATATATTGACCATTTGGTAGCTGTTAGTGTTCTATAGCTTTATGTTTCAAAATTAGAAAACTGTAACTGAATGGAGTATTATAGCTTTGCAGCTAGGCCAAGACTATTAAGGATTGAATCATTGCCTTATTTGAGAGTTGGCATAATGAGTTCTAAAAGACGTCTTTCAAATATATCAAAACCCACATCATCAATCATTGAGGACAAGAAGGATAAGAAGCTGAAAGGGTTAAAAGTAGCAATTCCTAATTCTGAAAACTTTATTGCCAAGGTTAGTGTTGGTTTCTAACTTGATGTGTTTCTTGATATTCTTAGTAATTAACAAGTAATAAAAAATTATTAGTGATCGATGTATAGGAAAATGATTGGGAAGCTCAATCAGTTGAAATCCAGAGTATCAAGGATGATCCTTCAAAAATTGAGACAATGACAGTTCGAGAACTTAGAACAACACTGAGGTACATGAAACATTTGACACTTGGTATATAATTTTTCAAATTTGTTTTGGCGAAAGTGAATCATATTTAGTTGTTCTACAGAGAATGAAGAAAACAAAAAGAATTAATACTTTGATTCCCATCCCTGATCCCATGGTTTTATTATTCTTATGTGAATAGTGATTAAGATTCTTGAGGCCCTAATAAGGAATATGTTGGCCCTCAACTATTTTTTTTGTTTTATATCTTTTTAAACATTTGAAAAGAGCAAAAAGTGTTTATGCTGGAAAGTTTGCTTATTGGAAAATTTACATAAATGCCTTAAAATTTGGGGAACATGTATATTCATGTACATTTTATACCCTAATAAGTATGACTTTGTGCATGGATAAAGAAAGAATTTACATTTCTTCTTTTTTTGTGTGATGAAGAATTTATATTTCTTCTTTTTTATGTGATGCGTTTCTTCTTAACCATTTGCTATTAAGTAGCGGTGTTTATTTTCTTTTGAAGCATAATGTAATGAATACCTATCTACCTATCATATATATATATATATATATATATATATATATATTTGAAGAGCTATGTGCTCTGTACTGACCATAGATTCAATTTGTGTCCTTCAATTGGCCTATTGCAAAAGAAAACTAACCTAAATAGGTTAGTTTTCTACAGTCAACATGAGTTTGTATCCTTTGTCTGTAAAGATACCTTGCAATATTAAGTATCAGGATCCTAAATGTTTTATGATGATTTTAAATTTTCAGGAACATTGGAGTCCCTGCCAAAGGTCGTAAATCTGACCTTGTATCTGCTTTAAAGTGTTCTGTGGAAAAGCGCATGGATGGTAACTAATATCACTATCACTAATAAGATTTTTATGTTATTTAGCATTATTCTGAGAGCTCAAAATGATTTAACGCAGGAAGATTTTCTCAAGACATAATAGAAAAATTTGCATTGCTCATTTCTGACTATCTGATGTTCCTGGCATATGCAGGTGAAAACTCTCAGGAAGCAGAACAATATGTATCCTCTACTTGTACAGAAAAAAATTCACTGCAAGATAGGACTACTAATGCATCTGATGAAGAGATCAATACCGTTTCAGAGGTCTCGTGTTCTAAACAGAGCAAGAGAAGGGTGAAACAATCTGTTGCCAACGATGAAACTGTCAAAGTTGATTCCAAAATTGTGACAATAAAAGAGAAGATTTCAATTAAAAACAATGAGGTCTCAGGTATTTTATGATGTAGCATAAATTTCTGCCAGTAATGCTTGCATGTTATCATCATTTACATCTAGAACTGTTTTGTTTTTCCCTCCTTCTTGTACTTGGAAATCATTAATTAAAGTTACAATAAGGGAGCTGAAACAAGCTTCTGGAATGTGCTTAATGTGCTTAATCTTTTCTCATTTTCTGATGTTGGTATTGAATATGTTAAAACCAATAATCTAGTTACCATGCCTCAAGCTGAACCCTGGACAATTCTTGCCCACAAGAAGCCTCAGAAAGGTTGGATTCCTTATAACCCCAGAACCATGAGGCCACCACTTCTTACTCAGGGGACACAGTTTGTGAAGCTAATGTCTTGGAACGTCAATGGTTTAAGAGCATTATTGAAGTTAGAGGGCTTTTCTGCACTCGAACTTGCCCAAAGAGAAAATTTTGACGTGTTGTGCTTCCAAGAGACCAAACTGCAGGCAAGCATAATGTTAATTATTTTCACTTTTGTGTTTAGAGGGAATGGGGGAGTGTTTCTTTCGTAGAATTTTCCTCTGGAGGTACTGGACTGAGCTGCCTAATTGTATCTAACTGCATGGGTTGATTTGATAAATTGATAATTTCTTAATTGCCTGTTCTAAATTTGGAACAGGAGAAGGATGTGGAGTCTATCAAGAAGTGTCTGATAGATGGGTATGAAAATAGCTTCTGGACATGTAGCCATTCCAAACTTGGTTATTCAGGCACTGCAATTATCTCTCGGGTAACTTATCCTTTTTCAGAAGAAAGCAGTCTTTTTTTTTTTTTTTCCTTTTCATTATCTGGTGCAATGGGAATTGCATTGGGTCTAGGCTACACATGAGAGATAGTCCTCATCCCAGATCCAACACAATAACTTTCCTTATTCATGTGGGAATTGTTTTTCTTGGATTCAGTTCCATGATTTTCATGCTTGCAAACACTTGGGCTTTAATCAAAGAATCACAGGCCAATAACCAGGTTTTGAGGGCAGTCTTCTTATCACTTTTAGAACCTTATTACTTATCACTTTTAGAACCTTAAGTACGGTGTCATGCCATCAATTGAAGTTTGTGACTCAATGCTTCTCCACTCATCCAGCAATATTCAATTCATGTTGGCTGTTAAATTAAGCTGAACTTCACCAATCCTATATGATAGTGAGGTGGCTATTTCAATTTTAGTGACTCTTATTTGCTTCTCATTCCTGAAAATGTTCGTAAAAACCTTATTGTGAACTGTCTTGAAGGTATGCTTTCATGATATAGATTTTTTTTTTTGTTATTTGTATCACTAAATTATATTGTTGAGCAGATAGTACCACAGATAAAACTATGAGCTCAAAGAGACACGTCAAGTTTGCTTCTAGCTATTCTAAGGGTTATCATGATGAATGATGATGCAAACAATATATTAAAGTTCATGGGCCCGTACATACATGTAGGTTTATAAATGGGCAAGTGTTGGAACCCACTTCCACCAAATCAGTTGGCTTGTATTAGGTCTAATACCCATTCATTTATAAGTTCTTTAAATATTTTTATTTATTCAATATGGGATACATTTTCCAACATAATAGAATCGTGCCTTCGGTTTTGGTACATATCAAGGTTTTTACATTACAGTAAATAGTAACTGTACATGACTAATTATGTTTTTATTGCTGATTAATAGATTATTTAGCTATTTATTGTTCATATTCTATTAGTTAGACTTGGTATGCTTCTTACTTGCGGAATTGCTATTTCTATAAACATCTTTGGCCTTATTGTTTGAATTGCAAGTAGAAAGAGAAAAAGGATATGGCGAATAGCGCCGAGTTGAATTCTAGTCACATCCATTTCATTCCATAGAATAACTCAGTATAGAGGTGTTGTCCCACTCATCATTAACAAGAGGTTTGCAAATATTGTCTTTAAACGAAGGAAGCTTTTTGGCGTTGTCTTCTGTAGAGAAAATCCTATTTAAGAAATAATTTTGTATATTATTAGCTTTCCTATTCGGGAGATAATTAGTTTTCTTATTTAAGAGATAATTTTGTATATTATTAGCTTTCTTATTTTGTTGTAAAACCCATTAATTATGGGATTAGATTAGATTGCCATAAATCATGGGATGTAATTAGGTTTCCTATTTTTACTAGGTTAATGTGTATAAAACCGACATTGTTGTTTGGTAATAAAATAAGAGGAATACAATTCTCTTTCAATTGTTCATATGGTATCAGAGCCTTCATTGCCATCATTTTTTGTTTGACGAATTATCTCACGGCCTTTATTGCCGAACTTCAATATTTGTTGTCAACTTTGTTTCTAGGATTTTTCCGTTCTCTAGTTTGGCCTTCATTGCCAAAGCCTATCATTTTTCCCTTTTATCTTAAATCTTTTTTTCCTTAAGCAAAATGTTAGAGACCGGAGAAACCACTTCCTTGACTACATCTGAACATTAAAATCGAAACCAACCTGGAGATTTGTCGAGCATTCAAGCAACCTATAGATTGGATGGGAAAAACTATCTTAAATGGTCTCAATTTGTTCGCACAATTCTCAAAGGGAAAGGAAAAATAAGTCATCTCATAAGTGCAACCCCTAAATCAGACGATCCTTGTCTTGAAACTTGGAAGGAAGAAGATTCAATGATAATGGGCTGGTAGTGGAATTTGATGGTTCTTGAAATAAGTGATACTTGCATGTTCTTGGCAACTGCAAAGGAGATTTGGGATGCTATTCAATAGACCTATTCAAAGGCTAAAGATGTAGCTCAAGTTTATGAAGTTAAAGTGAAAACAATGGTTGCAAAACAGGAAAGTAGAACTGTCACTGAGTATGCCAATCAATTGAAGTCCTTATGGCAAGAACTTAATCATTATAGGGTGATACAAGATAAATGTTCAAAAGATGTAGCTGTGTTGAAGAATTACATTGAGCAGGACCGTGTCTATAATTTTCTTGTTGGACTTAATCCAGAGTTTGATCAAGTGAGAATTCAAATTCTTGGAAAACAAGAAGTGCCTTGTTTCAATGAAGTGGTAGCATTAATTCGAAGTGAAAAAAGCAGAAGAGGCCTAATGCTTGAACCACAAAGCACAAATGGCTCCGCTATGGTGGCTAGTGGTACTACCAAACCAGGAAAAGAAGTAGCTCTTCCAATTGAAAAAATTAAACAAAGCCGAGAAGGATTATGGTGCACTTACTGTAAGAAGTCTCGCCATACTCATGACAAGTGTTGGAAACTCCATGGAAAGCCTCCAAGTCGTAAGTGGAACCAAAAAAGTGATCAGCCCAAAGGAAGTGGACAGGTTCATGTGGCAGCAGCATCTCAAGGAGAAGCAACACCACAAGAGTCGAATAGTCTCAATCATAAGAAGATAGAGAGGTTGAGATCCCTTATCAACAGCCTTGAAAAGCCTTCAGGTAGTGCTTCTCTAGCATATTCAGGTAAGTTTCTAATTTCCTTTGGATTAAATGCCTCCGATATTACCTTTGCCAACTCATGGGTTATGGATTCTGTTGCAACCGACCACATGACTCACTCATCTAAATATTTCTCAACCTATACACCATTTCCAAGTAATAGGAAAATAGCCTTAGCCGATGGATCCCTAGCTACTGTTGCAGGTCTAGGTGATATTAAAGTAAACCTATACATAATATTAAAAAATGTTCATGTTCCTAAATTGTCTACCAATCTTGTTTCAATTCAAAAATTTACTGAAGATTTATCTTGTAATGTGAAATTTCACAATAGTTATTGTGTATTTCAGGACAAGGATTCGGGGAGGACGATTGGACATGCTAGAGAACAAAGTGTCCTCTACTATCTTGAAACACTAAGTCGGTCAAACATCACTACAAACATATTTTCTTTTGTTTCAGAATCCATTTCATCCAATAAAGAGAAAATTTTCCTTTACCATCGTCGACTAGGACACCCATCATTTCGAATTGTTAAGATCATGTTTTCTCTTTTATTTACAAACTTAGATATTGAAAACTTTAATTGTGAAGTGCGTGAACTTGCTAAACACAAACGCATCTCTTTTTCAAAATGCAATAATAGAAGTTCTATTCCTTTATATTCCTTTTTACCTTATACACAGTGATATTTGGGGTCTAGCTACTATTTCTAATGTGTCTGGGGCTAGATGGTTTGTTTCTTTTATTTATGATTGCACCCGTGTTACATGGATTTTTCTACTCAAACATGAATCAGATGTAAGTACTATACTTCCAAATTTTTGTTCTATGATAAAAAACCAATTTAGGGTAACCATTAAAAAATTCAGATCAGATAATGCCAAAGATTATTTCAACCAAACACTTACCTCATTTTTCCAGGAAGAAAGAATAGTTTATGAATCATCTTATGTTTATACCCCACAACAAAACGAGGTAGCAGAGCGAAAAAATGGCCATCTCTTTGAAAAAATCCGAGCTTTATTGTTTCAAACAAATATGTCCAAGTCTTTTTGGGGGGAAACAATTCTTACAGCCACTTATCTTATAAATAGGCTACCTTCTAAAGTTTTGGGTTTCAAGAGTTCTATGGACACCCTTTCGACATTTTACCCAAACATAAAGATTAACAATAATCTAATCCCTAGAATTTTTGGGTGTGTATCTTTTGTCTATGTTCATATTCAAATAAGAGGAAAATTGGATCCGAGAGCATTAAAATGTGTGTTTGTGGATTATTCATCAACTTAGAAAGAATACAAATATTATCATCCTTCTTCCAAAAATTTTTTTGTCTCAATAAATGTCACATTCAATAAGAACAAATCTTATTTCAACACTCCTCATCTTCAGGGGGAGAATCCAATTAAAGAATATGAGGATACTGGCCATAGTTTCTTACTTGATACTTCATCTTTACTTGAACCTGAACCTAGATCCAAACCCCCTGAACAAAAACTTGAAATATAACAACATGTAAAACAACCCGAAATACAACAGCCTGAAAAACAATATGAAATATAGCAGCCTGAAACACAGCCTAGACAGCCCCAAACAAAGTCTGATTCGACCTCTGGTGATGTAAGATTTGACAAGGTGTTCACGAGAAAGAAGATGGTCACTCATGATCTTGTGCAAGTTCAAAAGTCCAATCCAAGTCCTTTGAGGTAACAATTTCTAACTCTTCATTACAAGGTAATCTTGAAGTGCAGGAAAATAATGACAAACAATATCTACCAATTGCTCTCCGAAAGAAAACCAGAGAATGTACAAAATGACCATTATACCCCTTTGCACAATATTTATCATTCCAAAAATTTTCATTCTCAGACCAAGCCTTCCTTATAAGCTTAAACACTATCACCATCCCTACCACCTCATCCGAGGCTTTATCCAATGAAAAGTGGAAACAAGTTATGAATGTGGAAATGGAAGCATTAAAGAAAAACAAGACATGAGAATTGTTGAAGTTACCAGCACAAAAGAAACCAGTATGCTGTAAATGGGTGTACACGGTGAAGTATAGAGCAGACGGGTCAATTGAGAGGTACAAGGCACGGTTTGTAGCCAAAGGTTACACTCAAACATATGGGATTGATTACTTGGAGACCTTTGCTCCTGTTGCAAAAATGAACTCAATAATAGTATTATTGTCACTAACAACTAATTATGGTTTGGATTTACAACAGTTCGATGTTAAGAATGCTTTCTTGCACGGGGAGTTGGAAGAAGAGATATATATGGAGGTTCCACCTGGATATGAGAAGAACTTGACTATTAATACTGTGTATAGATTGAAGAAATCTTTGTACGGCCTCAAACAATTACCAAGAGCATGATTTGAAAGGTTTACTAGAGTCATGTTGGCAAGTGGTTATAAGCAAAGTCAGGGAAATCATACACTATTTATTAAACACTCTCCTTCAGGGGGAGTTATAGCTCTTTTAGTGTATATTGATGACATAATAATAACAGAGAATGATAATACAAAAAAACAGGTGTTGAGCAAGTGTTTGGCTAAAGAGTTTGAGATTAAGTCATTAGGGAGGCTGAAGTATTTTATTGGGATTGAGGTTGCACACTCTGGACAAGGGATCTTTATATCTCAACAGAAATATATTACGGATCTTCTTGAAGAAACCGGAAAAATTGCATGTAAATCAGCAAGTACTCCTATAGATCCTAATCTTAAACTTGGTATAGCAAAGGAGGATGCCACAGTCAATAGGGAGATGTATCAAAAGTTTGTGGGAAAATTCATTTATTTGTCTCACACAAGGCCAGATATAGCCTATGCAGTAAGTGTAATTAGTCAGTTTATGCACAATCCAAGGAAGGTTCACTTGCAAGCTGCTCATAGAGTGCTACAATACCTTAAAGGAACACTAGGAAAAGGTATTTTATTTAGAAGAAATAAAAGTTTGGTGCTAGAAGCATATATTGATGCAGACTATGCTGGGTCAATTGTTGATAGGAGGTTAACCTCAGGATATTGTACCTTTCTTGGTAGGAATCTAGTAACTTGGAGGAGTAAGAAGCAAAATGTCGTGGCTCGATCAAGTGCAGATGCTGAATTTTGGGCTATGGCCAAGGCATTTGTGAGTTATTTTGGTTGAAGATTATTCTTGAAAACTTGAGGATTAAATGGGATGGTCCTGTGAGACTTTATTATGATAACAAATCCGCAATCAGTATTGCTCATAACCCAGTACAACATGACTGGACAAAACATATTGAAGTGGACATACATTTCATTAAGGAGAAACTAGAGAGTGGATTGATATGTACACCTTATGTTTCTACACGTGGTCAATTTGAAGATATCTTAACTAAAGGATTGAACAGCTCAGATTTTCAGACAATCATATCCAAGCTGAGAATAGAGAATAACTACTCACCAGCTTGAGAGGGAGTGTAGAGAAAATCCTATTTAGGAGTTAATTTTGTATATTATTAGCTTTCCTATTTAGGAGATAATTTTGTATATTATTGGCTTTCCTATTTTGTTGTAAAATCCATTAATTATGGGATTAGATTAGATTGCCATAAATCATGGGATTTGATTAGGTTTCCTATTTTTGCTAGGTTAATGTGTATAAAGCCGACATTATTGTTTGATAATAAAATAAGAGGAATACAATTCTCTTTCAATTGTTCATATCTTCATCATTTAACATCAACGTGAAAAAAGTAAAAGGAAGAATGAGAATTAATATGCAGTAGTTTTACTTTTCATTGGCTTGTTAATATTGGCACTTGTGTGACAGGTAAAGCCACTTTCAGTCAGCTATGGTCTGGGCATACCAGATCATGATAGTGAGGGAAGACTTGTGACAGCAGAATTTGATTCATTTTATTTAATAAGTGCCTATGTTCCTAACTCTGGAGATGGATTGAAAAGACTGGTAGTTGACCTTGACCATTTTATATTATTTTACTGGATTATTTTATCTAATGTATTTTATAATTATAATCTCTCAATTTTAAGGGCTCTATTTTTAATTGTAGTCATACAGGATTGGACAATGGGATCCTTCTCTTAGCAACTATGTTAAAGTAAGCATGAAATCTTTCAAAATTCTTAAGCATTAGTTTTACATCAATGATCCTATGCTTTTCCTGCTATTGATTTTCTGTGTGTATCCTTGCTAGGGAGTTCTCTTGATGATTTTTTTTTTCTCTCTGCTTCTATTACAAATGAATTTCTTTGTTATCCATGTTGTATTACCTGATATGAGAGTCAGATCTTTGGAGTGAAGTTTTAAGTCTCAAAGCCTTATTTTCAAGAATGAATAATTAGATTTTAATATGGGAAATTGGTATCTCTTTAGAATTCTTAATGCTCTCCAAGCTTAAAGTGACATTTGTGATTCATTTTGCTCTTAAAATCTTATTGATTTCAGGAAATCTCAGAAATGATTCTAGATTTTTATGATTTTGCACCTTTGTATAACTTTTTAAATATTTTTTGTTGGTTGATCTTTCTGTATAATGGCATAATCTTAACTCCAGAAGACATATATGTAAACACCATTTCCATAGCTGGGATTTACTGCTTATGTTCCTTTGCATGCATTGTGCAGGAGCTGGAGAAGTCAAAGCCTGTCATTTTGACTGGTGATTTGAATTGTGCTCATCAAGAGATAGATATATACAACCCCGCTGTAAGTGTTCAATGCCTGAAATGTGTCCAAAGATAGTTCAGGTGTTTGTGAAAGAAACAAAAAGCAGAACATTACAAGGCTTATTTTGCAGCACATGCACACAAAAAGTTCTATCATTTAAAATTTTTGCATGACGTTGCTGCTTTCAAGACCCAAACCTGAACCCTTGCTGTTTATAAAACATGGACATTTCTTTCAAAGGATTTATGTAGTGTCGGACACAAATTATTTTTAATACAACTGTAACATGCCTAAATGTGTTCAAAAAGTAGAAAAAATTTTAGAACTGGACACACACTTGTTGGGCACTTTAAATTAATGTGTCTGGTGCAAATAGTTCTTTTAGTCCATAAAAGGAATTCAAATAGCCTTACTTCTGTTTATCAATTGCATAAGGTAAGATGATTTGATTATTTGGATTAAATTTGTTTAGTCCTGATTATTTGAAATTAGTACTGGGTCTAGGCATGAAGTATTAGGCATCCACTTTATCTTCTTCTTCTTTTTCTTTTCTTGTAACAAAATTTTTAGCTGACATTTGTAGTGGACACATTTCTTAACCATGATTACATTGTAATAGTTTCTGGAAAAGATTCCAAATTTGGGTATTTGGTTCACATTTTCTTTGTTATATATGTATATTTGCTAATTGTTATATCAATCTGTAGGGAAATAGAAGAAGTGCTGGGTTTACAGATGAAGAAAGGCAATCATTTGGTACAAACTTCTTGTCAAGGGGATTGGTGGATACTTTCCGAAAACAACATCCCAATGTTGTAGGCTATACTTACTGGGGTTATCGGCATGGCGGGCGGAGAACTAATAAAGGTATCTGACCATCTATAGTTCAACAATTTGAGCACATCTTTTGTTGTTTATTTAAACCTTTTTAAAATTTGAGAGCATGATTAATATTTGGCTTTCATCACTCGTCTGCGAGTACAAGACTATTACCATTCTCAAAGTTAAATAAATATTCGAAACATAAAACAAGTTTAATGATATTGCCAGAGAGCATACTGTTTGGGCTGGATCAATTAACCTTGAATTGACGGATATCTCAGCTATCAAATAATAATAATAATAATAATAATGGAAGACAGTTCTGCTTTAGATAAATAAGATAATGCTGTCATTTTTGATATTATTGCTTTTGTAAGATTAAGATACATGTGCTTTGGCGCAACACCACCCTAACTGTAATAAAAGAAAATGTCGTGCCTTCAGCTATTTAATTCATTTTTGTGCTGCATCCAAAATAATCATTGGCAATTATAAATATATCTTAGAAATCAAATGATACATTTCATACTAATTTTCATGACATTCTAGTTGTTATGTGGATTACCATTACAAGTTTTTCCTATACTACGTTTCCTATACTAAGTGCTATCTTCTTCTTCTTCTTTTTAATCTTATTTATTGAATTGTAATTTGAAATAGGTTGGCGCCTTGACTACTTCCTGGTCTCAGAATCCATAGCTGACAAGGTTCATGACTCGTACATTGTTCCTGATGTTAATGGAAGTGATCATTGTCCTATTGGCCTAATACTAAAGATCTAGTTTTTTGTTGCTATTATAAGCAAAGCAATGGATTCGGATTCGAGGATCAGTTAGTCTAGATAATCGACCCAAAATGAGAATGCAGCTTCATGGTGAGAGTTCGAATCAAATCCATTTTAGCTGGTTGCTTGTTCTTATTAGGAAGTATTATAATTTAAGTTTTTGGCTTCCGTTTGCTTATGCTGAAATTTACTATTCATCAAGATTCTGTAAATTTTGCAAAACATGGAGTATATGGAATCTGAAGAGCCATTTGCAGTTCTTAGATTAGTCTAGTAAATAGTTTGATCTTGACGGAGGTACTTGAGAAATTACTTATCCATAATATTTTAGTAAATTGACGCGTGATTTTGTCTAATTTATCGTGTTGACCGGCCACGTATATGGTCTAAGGTTTAGCTATTATGTTACTTAGTCTAAGCATCTAGGCTGTAATAGAGCATAATCCATTTTTAGCTTAGCTATATTCAACTTGATTTTTTTTTTTTTTTTTTTTTTTTTTAGGGTTTGAGCTTGAAAATTATATTCAAATTTAATTCGTTTAACTATTAGAAAAATTTAATTTTGATTCATTAAAATTTTATTTATAAATTAAAATCGAATTCGACTTATTAATAAATTATAATAGAATTACGTTTAAATTCAAACTCGACTCATTTTGAAATTCATTTATGATTCATTAGAATATTTAATTTTTTTAAATATTTATTTATAATTAAATATAAAAAAATATAAATATATGTCTGAATTATAGCAAAAATATTAATATTAAAAATATTATAATGACATTTTTTATTTTCGAAAGTTCAAATATACCTGGAAAAACACCTTCACGTATAAGCGGATTCGTCTTTTTTCATTTTACCGTCTGTGGCCCTACTTACCTGTTGACGTGTACGGTTGGAGCCAATAACAGTTGTGCTTCTTTCTCAATTAAAAATCCTTTCCTTAAGCAAAATTCACTCCCCTTCAGCGGGATCGTATTTTTTCATTAACTTTTATTTTTTTTTTCAAAAGATGAGCAAAATCAATTTTTTTTCAAAAATTAAATTTAAATTTTTTTCAATGAAAAAAATGAGTAAAATTACAATGAAAAGATCACTTCATGAACTATATTACATATTATATAAATTATACTTCCTATTGCAACAAAAATTACATCATTACAATTGTCTTCTTTTTTTTTTTTTTTTTTTTTTTTTGTCACCAATCTAAGCATGAGTTAAAGTAAGAAATTTACAAATTACAAAAACATTCTTGCTATCACAGATATTATCCTAATCTCAAAAAATCAAAATAAGTTCTTGTACAACTTGAACCAATTGTTTTAAGCTCCAGCTCCTCTTGGAATTTGTTTAAATTAGAATTCACATCTTCAAATGTCATAAACAGTTTCATAAATGTACAAAAAAAATATTGGCTACACAAAATATAACATAATATTCAAGAGATAGAATGTTGTTTCTTGTTCTTATGTTGACTAATTAACTTCTTTGTCTCTTTTGCAATTGTCTACTTGTAATGCTGGGGCTTTCTTTCCATTATAAACCAGAAGCTTTATAGGGCAGATCAGTAGCATAGCTGACCTATAACCCACCACCAATGAAATTTATCTTCCTTGTGTTGATTGATGTAGAAGGTTTAAACTTATTCTTCCTTAGGTCTCTCTCAGAAGGTATTGAATATCTGGTTAAAGGATCAAAATCACTACCTAAAGGTTGACTACCATCATTAATGACCCTCTAACTTGGCATTCTAGGCTGCAAACATATTCACAACAATACAATTTAAAATCAATCAATATTATTGAAACAATATTTAATATTTTACATGTGAATTCAACAAGCAATATATC
The DNA here is from genome assembly GCA_948193065.1 of Aleurites moluccanus. Classification (NCBI taxonomy): domain Eukaryota; kingdom Viridiplantae; phylum Streptophyta; class Magnoliopsida; order Malpighiales; family Euphorbiaceae; genus Aleurites; species Aleurites moluccanus. The sequence goes on from CANXYC010026056.1 coordinate 27,086, forward strand.
AATTTAATTTAACAAGAAATATTGTAATATAGGACTAATTACTTATATTTAAGACTGTTTCACTTGTTACCTCATCAATCAAACACCCAAAATCTCTAGGCATATGTCTGGTTCCTTGTATGTTTGAGGATGGTCCAACTAGAGTTGATATGGTAGGCCCTGGTCTTTTGTATTATTGCTGTCTTCTTGGGGGAAGTTGACTCATTCTAGCAGATGTAGCAGGCGTTGTACCATTATTAGCAGGCCCTTCCATGGTAGGCACTTGTGCCTTATAACATATGGAAATATAATAGGGCTTAGTACAACAACATAAAAATCATCGACATCCAATTTAAAAATTGAATTTTACTTGCATCATTTTTGTTAGGGCAACCCAGTCTATTATGCCAAACTTCCTGGATTGCTTCTCTTTAAGGCAACAACATGTGCCTCTAGATATCCAAATTCCATCTTGTAGCTGTCATTTAGTTCTTACACTACAATTTGCTTAGCCCTCTTAACATGGACATATTAGCTCTAACTTTCAATTCATCCTCAACAACTTGCTTAAGCTTTTTTACCTTAATATTAGGGTTTTTATTCAACCTTGACTTAGACTAAGCTAAAAAGTTAGGAGTATACAGGAAAATCTTAAATGTTCAAAAGTAATTATGTTTAGGGTTTAGGGTTTTTATAAAACAACAAAAATGGACAGCTTGGGTAAGTTATACATCTAACCCTAATCCTATTAGGCTCATTAGGTTTTACAGCTAACTCCACCCTTCTAGCCACTATATATCTTACAATGGCATCTCTTGCCTCTTTAACGTTAGCAAATGACATACCAAGTATGAAGAAAGGCCTCAATTATTTTCATCATAACTCACTCTCACTCTCTCCCTCTCCTTCTCCCTAGGCACCTCATTTTTAAGCATATCATCTTCACTGTCCTCATTATTCTCAACATCTTCACTGTCCTTCTGACTACCCTCTCAACTACTATCCTCACTACTTTCATCATTATCAACATTATTATTAGCTAAATTAACTTCTTCATCTACCCCTGTCTCACTTGCTCTATTGGTATATGCACTTTTCCCTACACCCTAATTATTGTAGCTACATTGTATATCTATATTACAATCAACTATTGACTCATTGGGTTCATTTACACCAGGAGCTTCTATTGCTAAGAAATTGGTATTTTGAAACACAGGGACATCAACTTCATGGGTAGCATAAATATCAAGCTCACTCACCCAACTATTGACTCTAATTTTATCTAAAATTCTCCTAATTGAACACTCATCATCAACTATAATGAGACCATTATTCAGTTGTTTTCCATATTCGAGCACACATATTGTAGAAATATTCTGAAAAGTGTTAATTACTATTTTTCCCCTATAGATTGACCTAATTAACTAACTACCCTTGACGTTTTAAAAATATACTAACTCTCCCCTGACGATTAACATAATTTACAATTATTTCCTTCGGTCTAATTTTCGTCTATTTTTTCATTAGTGAGAGGTAAAAAGACTGAAATGCCCCTGTGAATTTACATTAATACCGTTATTTTGAAAAGGATTTGCAAGTCTTCCATAACTACTCTCTCTCTCTCCATCGATCTATACATGCAATCCCTAAACCCAAAGTTTGTTGTTCTACAAAGTTCACAAACCAAAACATTTTTCCCATCCTTTCCCCTTCTTTCTAGCCGTCTAACCTTCTTTCTATCAGCTTATTGTTTCTCATTCTTCTTTCCATTCATCTTTACAATCTTTACACTACTATTACAAATTTTGGGGATTTTGTCTTTAAGGATTGAACCATCCTCAAGTTTTGCCAATAATTGCTTCTTTTTGGCTTCCAGCAAACTCTGAGTTTTCGTTTCTTCCATCAAGAAAATCTTATTTTTTCTCTTCAATGAAAGAACCCATTTTTCATGTGCCAATAGAGTTCTATTTCTGATGATTCTTCTCAAACTCACTCCAATTATGCTTACCCTTAACTTATCGCCACTATCACTTCCTTCCTTTGCCCTAGCTTTCCTCTTTCTTTCTATGATTCACTCGATTGAGTTAACTCTCTTTCCCTCCTTCGATTTCTCTCTTCTCAAGCTCCTAATAAGTTTATATGTTGGTTCTTTGCTCACCCTAGAACCTTTATTCGCCCTTTAATGTGCAAATTTTATGTCTCGTGATGTCTTTTTGGTAACTCTTAATTCTCTTTCCCTGTCAAAAACTCAGAAAATCCAATAAATGAAAGAACCCACCGCACAATTTTTCATTTCTTGCAACTGCAAACCAAAATTTTCAACCTTTCTTGCAAAATCTTCACTGTTCTCTTCACATTCAAAAGATCTAGAAACCAAATCACAAAGAAGGACCTTTTCTTCACTTTGATTCTCTTTGATACTTTCATGAGGTTCAGTGAAAGAGAACTTAGCCTTCTTAGAAGAACTAGGACTTGGAATGCCTTGCATAATTTCTTGGTTTTCTTTAGGAGAAGAATCAACTAAAGATGAACTCTCTTGCATAGAAATTGTAGAGAGAGAAATGGTTCTTGTAATAACTCACCCAAGTATAAAAGGAAATTAAAAAGAAATATTGAGAGTTTAAAAGGGATTTATGAAAAACCGAATGAACCGTCAATCGAGTAGAATTTTTTTTTTCGAGATTCTCAAGAGATCTATAACCAAAATTAATCAAGGACAATTAAATATAGATATTAAAAGGAATTATAGAATTTAGTTGAAAATTTAATTGAATGAAGTAGGTAATGAAATAATTAATTCTAGTTAGAAGCTCTAAATAAACTTAATTATAAGCATCGCATAGAATTTGATTTTTAATTAAATAATTGTAACTCTTTTGACAAAGTGACCTTAATGAACATTA
>CANXYC010026069.1:0-15372 GCA_948193065.1 Aleurites moluccanus
AACAACCAACATCAAATCATCATTTCTTCATCATCATATTCGACCACTTTGGTTCTTCCTCCAAATGAATTTGTTTCAATCATTTAACCACTAATTCATGTTATACACATCAAATAAACATCATTTGAACAAAATAATTCAATAAAACAACACTTTGATTCAAAGTTCTTCCTATTAGGGTTTCCATCCAAGTTTTTGAATTCTATCCATTCAAAACATGTTTTGATCACTAATAAACATCAAAGAATATCCTAAGAACATATTTGAATCAAAAGAATTTGAAAATCAATAACTTACCAAAAGTTCTTCAAAATCTTCAAAGGATTAATTTGTTACTTTTTCTAGTTTTTCCTTTGAATCTATGGATATATTTGCGTTTAGGATGATGGAATTAACATGTTTCCATCAAAAAATAAAAGAAAGTAATAAGTTTAGGTGTAGATTCAAGGTGGCCAAAAATGGTGGAGAGGAAAGAGAAAAGTTTGGTGGGTGAAATGATGAAGATGATGAAGAAAAATGAAGGGGTGGGAAAAATCAAGCTTAAAAATCAATGGAATAATCCTATACATCAAGTTTATGGTACATATAGTGTAACCTAGCTATCCAACCATCAATTTCTTCATCTTTTCATCCAATGGCTAGATTGAAGTAAGCCTAAAATGTTACCATAGACTTCCATACACTATATAAGTCCATATTCCAAAGGAACAGATCAAATTGCCTTTAGATCAAATGAAGCTCCTCAATCGAGCAGCTTGTCGGGAATTAGTTTCTACCGGGTTTAATTCTCCAACAATAATTCAAATAAACTTAATAATATCATTTTCATATCCTTAAATTCTTTTCTACCTTCAAATATAGTGTTAATTCCATAAAAATTTGAAGGGGTGTGAAATGACCATTTTGCCCCCTAGTTCACCAAAAACTCAAATTTTTCTGATTTTGTCCTAACAGCCTTTAAACCACTTTAACTCATATAATACATCATAAAACATGCACATATGTTCTATTCATGCATAAGCATACAATATCATACAACTTTAAATTCAAGGAAAAATTTCCCTTAGGTTACCCTTTATGGTTTAGGTTATAGGTTATAGGTGAGGTATTACATGACTGCCTATTTGTCAAACTGCATGCTTGTCTAAATGCCTGCTTGTTTGACAGTCTGCTTGTTTTATTATTGGCTTATCTAACTGTCTGCTTGTCTAACTGTTTGCTTGTCTGACTGTCTGTTTGTCTGACTTTCTACTTGTCTAATTGTCTACTTGTCTAACTGTCTTCTTATTTGACTGTCTGTTTGTCTGATCATGTTTTTGCCTGACTATTTATTTATTTGATTGTCTGCTTGTCTGACTATCTTCTTATCTAACTACCTGCTCCTCTGATTATCTGCTCATTTATGATTGTTTTGCCACTTTTCAGCTCTGGGCTTTTGAGTATTTTCCCACACTTGCTCCTATGTTGGATACTCCTCGACTAGGTGTGTTCTCTGCTAGTGTGAGATGGAATAAGGAACATAGGACAGGACAACTCAAGCGTGACTTTCATACTGTTAGGGCATTCTTTGGTAGTCTAGCTCCTTCCCAGGTATTTTTTGTTTTTACCTTCTTTCAGTTATGGTTTAAGATTCTAACCATGGCTTGCTTGTGCAGAGGCAAATGACCCCTTTTGCGACCAGGATTGAGATGATGTTGGCTATGTTGTATAACTGCTATCTTATGTCATTTTCTAGGGTATTACTTTGCTCTCTATTCTACAGATTGTACTTTCTAAGGGAGAGAGTCAAAGTTTAGATAATGGAGGAGTGGGCTACCCTAAACATCCTCCAATGGATATGATATGAGATTTTGATATCTATGCTTCAGAAGAGTCCTATGCTAGCTCACCCATGCTTATGTTTCTTAAGCTTGAGATTCCTTATACAGAGTTTTGCTAAACCCGACTGATGGTTCGTATTAGGAATCCATGTCGACTTATTGCTCATTCTACTGGTCCTTCTGTTCAGTCGACATTCCTAGTACAAGAGCTTCTCCTATGGCTCCTCCAGCAGCCAGAGATCTGAGTTCCAATGTAGGAAACAAAAAAGAGGTTGCCTTTAACCCTTTACTGGAGATTAATGGGAAGATTCCTTATATGGGAGGTGATGGTAAGATGAGGACTTATCATATTCTTGATACAGTTCATTCTCTTTCCCCAGACTTCCCTGAGAACATTGTGGTATGTGTCTTCCACTTACCTCTGAAAATGATCCTTTGGTAATTTATATTGCTTAGACTATTCCTTGTATCAATGCAGGTTTCAGTTGGCTATATTCGTGTCACATCCCAAAATTAGAACATGACGGTCCTAGAATGTGGAACTGCCAGAGGCAACCTATACCCGTAAAACCTAATAACAAATCCAATATCATCTTATTATTACCCAATTAATATTATACTATTTTTGTATTATGTAATTTTGCAGTCTGTAATTCTGTCACTATAATCATTTTCCACACATGCCATAACCATAATTAACCTACATATAATATTTAACATCCATTTATACAATCTATCTATATCTATATACATGTCTATGGAGCTACTAGAATATATTACATAGGACAGAGTTAAAATACTTACACTGCCAAAATAAACTGCTGGTTTCACAGAGGAAAAGATTTTAGAATCCGCTCACAACTCCTGACTTGAAAAATGTTCAACAACTACAAAATAAGTATAAAAATACTCAGTGAATCTAATATACATCATATCATAAATAAGGGTTAGGTAATCAATATAATAAACATATAAATAAAGATTGGTTAGTAGGTTATGCACATCAATTATAGAGGAAAGAATATTAAATAGCAACAATGTTTTGTGTCCAATAAACAGGTCATCAATATACAATTCATATGGATAAGACAAATAATGGGCCTTAACACATTTAACCATATATAATTATCATGTAAGTTACATAAAGCAGGCCAAACCTTATGGCTAGGGTATTAACCCTTCCCAACTGGGGTCCCTGATATACACTGTGCACAATGCGGACGGTATTTACCCACTACCCCATTAGTAAGGTAGCTCTGTCAAATCAACATACAATCCAACAATAGGATGGAAATAAATCAATAAATATCAATAGGAATCAAATAACTTATCAATAATCCATTGGGTTACAAATTAATCTATCGGTATTATCAATCAATTACATATAAGCAATGGAAGTTGTTATTAGAATAGCAATAGGTATGACAATCAAGTATAGGTTGGATAACATAGTGGTCATTCAATGTCAATTATGATGGCATAATTGGCTAGCCAACATCGCTAGCGACGATGGCATTGGCTTATTAGGCCTATGGAATTCTCATTGAGGCATTTTATCGAACACTTGGTGTGCAACTTTCATAAGGCTTTTTAGTTAGGTTTTGGTGCAATATCAACATTGCCTAAATATCAAACAACAAGTACACAATATGGACAATACAATAGGCAAATGGAATCTAATAATCAACAACACATAATGGATCAAATAAGACTTAGGATTCAAAGGAAATTCAAGCAAAATTTCAAAGGCAAATAACAATGATGCATTCAGCCAAAACATGGCCATTTGAAGATGGTTTCCAAAATTCAATTTATGACATTAAACATGTAATATGATGTATATTAAACTCACCTAAGACTTCCAATTGTTAAAATAAAACCCGTTCAAATTCTTCAAAGAAGACAAAAATATCAATCTTGTTCTTCCTTTGATTCTACATCAAAACTACCACCAAATTAGCTTCCAATGGTAACAATTAAACATAATTTAACTTAATTATGAATTAAGGAAGCTAATTCTAGGGTTTAGTTAAAAAACATAACCTAATTAGGGTTTGAAAATTAGGAATTCCATCAATTTGAATCAATAGATGCAATCTAATGCTAAACCCATCTAATTTAACATCTAAAACACCTAATTAACTTAAATAAATGAAGAAATCATCAAGTTACCTTGAAAAGATGAAGTATCCAAAATTCAAAGAAGAGGAATTCTTGATTTCCTTTAAGCTTTTTAGTAAGAAATGGATGGAAATAGGTTAAACAAGGTTGGATATTAGGTTTTCTTTGGTTTTTTCTTCACAAATTTTCTTGAATTTTGGTGGAGAATGGTGAAGACTTGTTCGGCCAAGGTGAAGGAAGGAAGAAGAAGAAGAATAATGGATGGTGAAATGGCTAAGGCATGATATTTATAGGTGGAAGTTATGGAAATTAGATTTTTCCACCCCAAAACTTTCATTATTTCTACTTTTAACCCAAAACTTTTTGTTACTAATTCTGTCAATTCTATTCAGTTTTAGATTTCAAAGTGGGGAGTGAATAAGCTTATTTTTAGCTATAGTTTATAATCATACAACTTCTAGAATAATTTTGTGTCACAACCCACTTTTGGACCGCGACGGTCCTAGGGCACGGGTAGACCTAAGGTTATTAGAAATCCGTAGAACCCATGAATAATCAATTTATCAATAATTCAATCAATATTAACTCATTCACCAATGCTTAAATCCCATTTATTACTTATAAATTTTACTGATATTTTGCCAGAGTTTCCTTTGTAATTTTAACCTTATTCCCAACCAAAAATCGAGTCTCTCAAAAATTTCACAACCTGCACTAAAATTATTTTTACACTCCCAATAATTTGCCATCCTTATATCTTCAACTTCATAGTTTCACAGACATACATAGTACTTCTAAATCTTTTTTTTAAAACATATGAATTTCATTTTATCATTTTCAGTATTATTGTCTCTATCACTTCACTAACATTGTCATTATCAATCATTAAGCATTACACATTACATTTTAAATGCCAATGAATCATCAATTATCTCAATAATCATACATCATTATAGTACTTAATCACCTAATTACACACAGTACCATGGAGCTCTAAGAATTGATACTCACGACCTTTAGAGAATAAAATTCTAACTCGATGTATTTGACATCCCAAGTCGGAAAAGAAATTGACTTGGAATCATCTTCCTTTATCTCATCCCTATAAAAATTATAAACCACTATTTGGTGAGTATAAAATACTCAGTGAGCATGTATACATCATTAAACAGGAGATATAAACATAAGATAACAAAAGTTTTCAATGGAAGTCAATTGTCAATAAATACAATAAATAATATCAGTATATTCAATTTGTATGTCAAGGTTAATTAATTTGCACACCAAATGTCTTTGGAAGTTTGGAACAGGTAACAATCAAATCGATGATGGAATGGCCATCAATGGTAAGCAATAAGATATAGCTTAGAACTAATGAACAGGTAAACAATACTCGTATCATGTAGATAAGATAGATATAAGACAGATAAAGGGCCATGAAACTCATACCACATATATCAATCACGTATCAATATACATAAGATTGATCAGGTCTTATGGCTAGGACAATTAATCCTTTCCAGCTAGGGTATCACATATAGTCAATATGCACATTGTCGATGGTATGTATCCATTATCTCGTTGGCGAGGCAGCTCTGTCAAATCTCATGTAAATAGGCCAATGGAAATCAATAACAATATCAAGTATTCATTAGGAACATTACAGTACAATGACTTTCGATCGATACACATGGGTTTACTTGTTAATACATTTCATTAATCATGTATTGGTTTCTTTTCTTGATACAAGGTAGCAATTAACAATAAACATCATTGAATATGGCTAAACATTTGGTGTGCGTACTTTTGAAAATATTTGGGTACATGATCTATCAAGAATAATAGGCATTTCAATATCAATAACAATCAATGGATTTGGTGATTTTAATCTTAAGAATGATCAAAGGATGATCAACAATAGCAATATGGCACTTAACCAAGAAAGAAACATGTTCATTGGGTCAACAAATCAAAACATGGGTATGTATAATGATGTATACATTACTCACCTCAGCTTATGACTTGTACATTTCCCTTTTCCTTTATCCTTGATTTTTTGCCTTATCTCTTATGGTACCCATCATGTCTCTTATTCATTCTCGACTCTACATATCCAATTAATTTCCATTTAGATACTATTCAACGCAAAATTACATTACTTATACTTATATTAAAGAAAGTTCCTCAAATTTCCAAGTTTTAGGTTGTTCCAATAAACAACCTTTACTGGTAGCTTATGTTTCATTACTCATTTTTCTCTCTACACTAATCTAATTGCTTGAATTCTTATTTCTATTTAAACTTAACATATTAAGCTCTAACATATCCATAATTCACCTTATTCCCATTACTATACAATTTATAGTGTTAATTTAAACTTAGACTTATAACCAGCCCTGCTACCCTATATTCTGCTTGTAATACTATTCTAGTAGTCTGTACCGTTTTATCTCATAACTCAATCTATACTCATCCAATTACTGCAATTCTTTTTCCTATTGAAAATATACAAATAAAATTATAAGATATCCAAATTTCAGAATATTTGGATCACTATACAATTATTAATGAATTTCCAAAGTCCAACTACGACCCTAAAATCCTTGTCCGCATATACCCTGTTTCCATGCCTATAGTTAATTTTGTACTCATCCAATTATAAAACCATTTTACATTCATTTATATAACATATAAATGAACATATTTGATGTTTAACACTTTCTCTAATTAAGATTTTAAGGTCCTCATATCCATAGAATTCAGTAGCCTATGTTCTATTTATCAATCAATCCAGGTAGATTACACTCATGACCTAATATCTCATAAACCACAAATCCAATTGAAAAACCCTTTTATAGGATTATAGATAAGACATAAATTAACACGTTTCATGTTAACACTTCTTCTAATTCAGTCTCTAATAGTATGTACAATAAAAACACAGTAGCATTTTTCAGAAAACCTAATTTTAGGCCAGTCAGTTTTTACCCAATAACTCTTTCCTCACTTCGAATTTTACAAATTCCTTTTACATTAATATAATACCATGTTTATCTACAAATTTTATGTTTTTTCCATCCTCAAATTCATTCATTAAAATTTTGGAATATTAACCATAAGTTACTGCCTCAAATCATATTTCAGAAACAATATAAACCCTAGCTCATTCTTTACATTTTTAACTTAATTACCTCAATTATTTGCCAAATCAAACCTTAGAAATCTTAAACACAATTAAAAATGATAAGTTTAGAATCATTTCCTTGATTTAAAACACTTGAATTGCTCTCTTCTTTTGCTCTTCCAAATGATTGAACACCAAATTCTATCTACTTTCTTCATAAAGCTTCTTCCTTTTTCAATTTCCTATCTATTTTTGGTTGATTTCTTTGGAAATTGGAAGACTTATTTCTTTGGTATTTTCCTTCTCTATGGTTTGGCCTAAAGGCTTTCAAATGGCCATCCATTCCTCTCTTTATATATACACTAATATCCTTATGAAACATTTGATAAAACAAGAATAGAAAATTCTAGATTTTGGCTTATTTGTCATATTTTTCATATAATTTGATAAATTCAATAATTATTTTCTATCAATAATTCATTTCCATCACCCATGTCCAGCCACCTAGCTCACTTTCTAGAAAGGGTGGGTTCCACAATTTTATTTAATTGCGCTTTGGCCCAAAATTTTTCTTATTTGCATTTTGACCCCAAAACTTTTTGTAATTTATTATGTCTATTATGTTTAGATTAAACCTCAAGTGTGGGGAGTAAAATACCTTATTTTAAGTTGTTCTATCATTTAAAAATAGTTATGGGTCATTTCTGGATCCCAGACAGTGGATTTCCAAAATTGCCATAAATTACAATTTTTCCATTACTCTTAATTTCAGTATTCCAAAGTATTTTTCAACTCTTTCTTTTCACCATAATTTCACATAAAATTAACTAACTTAATCCCCCCAAGTCTGGGTCATAAATTCTTAAATTAGCCGTACTGCTATTTTTCCGGCAGTATAATTAACACCGGCATTATCCCAGATAATGTCTCAAAAGTGGCCAAGTTGAGGCTCAAAAATTCTTAAATATTATTATCTATCATTCTCTGTATATTTCAATAATTGATTGAGCCTATTCATAATTTAATTAATAATATATCCATTTCTATAATCTGTTATATCCATACTGTCTTCTGTACTTCCTCACTATCCATTACTCTATCTGCTGGGGTATTATATTCTGGGTCCTAAACAGTAGGTTTCTCAAAATGCCTCTGAAATTCTACTTATTTATGATTTTGCCATTCTATTTACTTTTCATCATTTTTAATAATTTTTCATACTTTCTTCATAAAATTAACTATCATTATTCTTGATCCTTCATTATCCTTGTATATGAGAAAAATAATCTTAAATTTAGTACTATATTAAATCCTTAACCTGAACAATTACTACTGGTGCTATAGGTCCAATACTTGATAAAATTGCTTGATAACCGTAATATAAATTCAAGGTATTATAATTCGGCGGACTTATTAGATGGGGGTGCCAGATTGAGATGGCTATAACCTCCTTACTGACTAAGTTGGAGGTTGACAAGCAGGCCCGTTAGTAAGAGGATCCTCGTCGACGAAGGAGGAAAGGCTAAGATTCTGATTCTGCTTTCTATTTTATTAACTTCTTTATGGACTTTTGAGATGTAATGATGTTTGTATTTTTATGGATGATGGATGTATGCGTGTTATGATGGCTATGCACCCTCTATTTTGAATGAATTTTTATGCAACTGATATTTTTATGTGATAGTGTAAAATTTATGCAATTTTGATGCAAGATCATGCTTAAAATTATGCGATGCATGTCCTAAAATGCCCCTAGAATTCTGTTTTAGGGTTCTACGGCTTAAAACTCAAGAAAACAAAGCTACCCACAAGAAGAAGAGTTGTCATCTTACTGAAGGGTTGTTGTCACCACCATGAAAGGGAGTTGCTACCAATGGTAGCTTATGAAGCTAGCAGTACCTCCAGCTAAGCATGGTGCTGCCACCAAGATGCTTGGGCGGTGTCGCCAACTCTAAAGCAGGCTACCTCCAAAGCCTAGTTCTTTCCAAATTAGTTTCTTCGCCTATATATAATTTTTTTTCTCTGTGAAAATCATTTTTCACTTGTCCTTTTTCTTTTCAGACTTTTCCTTTAAATTATGTCTGCTTTCTTGAGTCAATATTGTTTCCTAATGGAACCCTACTTCAGTCGGTATATGTTCCTATGGAATAAGAATTTGGATAAGGTTGACCAGTTGAATTTAGGTAGGTATGGGATCAGTTATGTTTTGACCCTGCAGGGAGTAAAAGTGGACTGGGACTTTTTGGATGCCTGTGTGAACTTTTGGGGTCCTGTTGACCATATATTCCATTTTGGAGCTAGTATGGAGGAGATGTGCCTCAACTTTGAGGAGTTCAGTGCTATTCTAGGTAGCAACTCGGATGTTGCTTTGGCTATTCCGAATTCAGGGGTTGTGTATTTCCTATCTTTTAGGAAATTGCTTGGTTTGGGACACGATTTGGCTAGTTTCATGGTTCATAGATATAGAGTTGATCTCACTATAGTGATTACTGAGTTTCAGGACCTTGAGGATCCTAGGAGGCAAAAGCTCAGGATGCTTGCATTGGTTTTCTGTCTAACTACTAGATGTATGTTTTCTAGTACTCCTAGCTGAGGAGATATTAAAATAATGGAGTTGGTGGCTCAGATGGAATAGGGGTGTACTATAGCAAGTATGATTTTGGCTGAGACCCTTCTGAGTTTGGATGCTAATTACAAAGTGTTGGGGTCTGGGTCTGTGAACCCGATTATTCTCCAGGTATAATTTTTATGTTTTCCTTTTTTATTTTTCTATTTAAACCTCTCTAGTTTTTAACTTATGTTTTGAGATGACTTAGGTCTGGTTAAAGGATCATCTCCAGGTAGTTGGTCCTCCAGACATGTTACCTTATTCTGCTACTAGGTATCGTATGCACCAAACCCTGATCTGTTTAGACTCATAGAGATAGTGGACTACTTGGTTGTTGGAATTGGATCCAGATAGTATTTTATGGTATTGCCCTTAGTATGAGATTGGTTCTTTTATGACTATGGGTTTTGGCTATAGTATGGTGTATTTGATGGGCATGGGGCTAACCACCTTCTATCAAGGTACCAGGATTTTGAGGCAGATGGGTTAGTCACAGGCTATTCCACTAGACATAGTTGTTTTCCCAACATTTGTGATTAATGCTACTGTAGCTCGAGCTATAATGAATGGCTAGAGGAGGTCAATATGCTTTGTTAGACCGGCTGGTTTGTTAGATAGTTAGCGGTGTATGATGCTTAGTTCATTACCTCGGTTTGGCCTACTAAAAAGATTAGGTGATCCTCCTTGATAAAGGAGATAGAAGCAGGGATAAAGATGAATGAAAGAGCTATGAGTGCTACAGAGACTTCAGCTGGTGGAGTGACAGATGTGATGGTGATGGACAAGGACACTATTGACACTAGAGGTGCAAAGACAATGACTGCAAATAGATCTTTCGATAAAGCACTTAGAAAGAGGCCAGCTGATGATGACTCAGATGATGACAGGGATATCCATCCTATGAGGAGGAGGACCTGTAATTAGGACTTTTGCTTCTGTCGTCCACCTAAGATTAGATAGGATTTTTATTTTGACATTTGGTTTGGACTTTGTGATTTGAATAAAATGAGACGGAAGATGATTTTTGACTCATGACATGACTTTTTGAATGGAATGAATGAGATAAGAATTTGACACGCATGAATTGCACTGAAATGAGATAGGAATTCATGATGAAATGGGATGATGATTTATGACTTTGTCAGATAGGATAGTCAAAATGAGAATTTTTTTTTCTTTATTTTTATTTTTTTTTCTTTTGCTTTTCTTTTTCTTTTCTTTTTCTTTTTATCCCTTTTTTATTGCTTTAATTTTTGCACAAGCCGTCCTTTCGAGTTGCTCTAATTTTTGTCTAAACCGCTTTATTCTTTGGACCATACTAAAAATGGGTTGCCTACGTATCTCCGTTTACATTTTTATATCTTAATTTTTTTTGGAAGAATTAGATCCTCGCAGTTTTGTTTACATAACTCATTATATTACACAAAATAACTTTTAAGTTGAGGTTGCATGGGTTCGAGAATTCATTCCCACCCAAGTCCATGAGTATGACTCCTCCGACTGACATAATTTTCTTGAGTATTTACGTACCAATAATTTTCTTTAGTATGTACGTACCAAACCAATTAGGTTGAAATTTTCCCCTTGGATCATGAACTGAAGGTCTGACTTCCTTTAGGACCAAGCTTCCTTCTTCTAATCCTCTATCGGTCACCCTTTTGTTGAAATGTCTAGCAAACCTCTATTGATAACCCTGAATCAGATACAAGGCATCCATCATTTTCTCGTTTATGGCATTCAGCTGATCATGGTACCATCTGATCCATTTTGTTTCATCTAGCTGACTTTCATGCATAACCTTGGCATATCAGATTTGTAACTCAATTGGAAAAACTGTTTTCATGCTATAAACTAAGGAATAGGGTGTTGCTCTAGTTGAAGTGTGGATGGAAGTTCAATATCCCATAATGCATATGGAAGATGCTCGTGCCAATTCTTGTGACTAGTAAGCATCTTCTGCAAGATAGTCTTAAGGGTCTTGTTTGTTGCTTCGACTGCCCCATTTGTCTATAAATGGTAAGGTGAACACTTGTGATGCTGGATCTTCTCCCTCTTGAACAGATTGATCACTTCTTTTTGGAAATGCGAGTCATTGTCTGTTATGAACTTGAAAGGCAACCCATATCTATAGATTATATTGGTCTAAATAAAATGTGCTACCTTTTTATCATTCAACACTTAATAGGAGGTTGGTTCCACCTATTTTGTAAAGTAGTCAATGGCTACTAATATGTACTTATGTTTATTTGATAATTTTGGGTTGATTCAACCAATGACATCTATGCCCCAAGTTGCAAATGGCCGAGGAATTGCAGTTGGCTGTAGTGAAATTGGAGGTCTATTATGTAGTTTGGCAAAAATCTGACACTAATGGCATTTTTGTACACACTTAGCACAATTCTCATTCATGGTCAACCAAAAGTATCCCAAATTCATGATCTTTCTTGCCAAAGCAAAATCTTTCATATGCGGTCCCTGTTCTCCGCCATGAACCCATTCTATAATCTACTGAGTGTCTTCCTCTGTCACACATCTAAGGTGAATATTGTCTCATGCTCTTCTATATAACACATCACCATTCTGAATGAAGTCGCTAGTAAGCTCTCATAAAGTTCTACAGTCTAACTTTGATGCCTTTTCTGGATACTGCTGAGTTTTTATGAAATTGAAGATTTCCCAAAACCATGGTTTCCTATCGGCTAGCTGAATCTGCATGCAAGTAGTGTATAGCCTGGCTGTCATCATACTTCAATGACTACTAGTAGGACTTTCTCAGTACCCATCATGTCTATCATAAAATCCAAAGTTGTCAAAGCATCAACAAACTAATTTCTAGCTCGAGGCAAGCAATGGAAAGATAATTCATGGAAATTCTTTGTGAGATCATTCATTCACTAAACGTAAGGCACTAAACGTTCCTCCCTTATCTTCCATTTTGCAAGAGCTTGGGAGACAATAAGATTGGAATCCCTGGATACTTCTAAGTAGTCAATTCTCATATTCGTAGTGCATTCTAACCTATAAAGAATTTCCATGAATTATCTTTCCATTACTTGCCTCGAGCTAGAAATCAGTTTGTCAACGTTCCTCCCTTATCTTCCATTTTCCAAGAGCTTGGGAGACAATCAAATTGGAATCCCTGTATACTTCTAAGTAGTCGATTCTCATATTGACAGTGCATTCTAACCTATATATACATATTTCACACTCAGCTTCATTATCAGTTACATCGAAGACAAGTTTAACGACCATGGGCAAGTGATCCCCATATGGCTTGACTAAGACAACACTAGCTCTGAAACCTTTGCTATTAGTTGCACCATTAAAGTATATTTTCCATACTTCTGGCTCTATTTCCATGATATATTCATTTAGGAATTCAAGTTCAAAAGAGTATTTGCTTTGCATGGAGTTACATCTAACTGATTTGTTATGATGCTTCCCTTAATTGCTTTTCTCGGGACATACTTCATATAAAATTCCACAAGAACTGCCATCCATTATGCCATTTTGCTATCAAGAATCAGCCTCTCCATAAGGAATTTCAAGGGGCTCTTGTTAGCAATAAGATGCTGTAACATGCTCAAAATTTTATTTATATAACCTTTAATATATGTTATTTTAAGCATAAATAAAGTTAGTTTAGATGTCAGAACATCATACTTGTGCGATTTGACAAATCGCTAAAAACTGACCCAGTAGATAAGTAAGCACGTTGACGTTTTGATTAACGAACATATTCAAAATTTTAAATTTTTAATATCACCATTAGACTCATAAGCTGGAGAAATATAAGAAATATTATTCCATAATTGAAATGGGACAAAATATAAATAGTTAAAAGTTCCAGGTTCAAAATGAAAATACAAGTAGTGTCGGGGGGAAATTGAATTAACTGAAACTTAATTCATATAAATTCTATCTAATTCATCATAAAATGGAAAATTCTCCTACTTCCACCATTAAAGGTAGCTAAGTCTCCTCCTTCTCCAAAATTCCACCAATTTCATCCAAACTTCAAACAAAATCGATAGAAAACTCTATTAAACTTCCGATTAAGCTAGTTTCCATAAAAAATTCCAAGAAATTCAAGCTAGAAATTGAAGAGCAATTCAACCTAAATTTTGGCCACACCTTGAATTCAGGTGAGAATGATTTGTCTTCATTATTTTGATTCATTTAACCTATATAAGTGATTAGAAACATTATTAGATCGATAGATTTCAATATTGGATCGAAATTGGAGAAAACCTAAAACTAGATTTATGTTTGAAATGGAATTTTTTGTATAGGATTCCATAATTTTAATTAATGTTTAAATATGTTATTTAGCATCCATTTAAGGCTAAATATGTGGTAAAATTGATTGTAGAATCAAAGAAAACTGAAGAACACTACTTTTGCCTGTTATAGGCAAATAGGCGTTTTATCGCGTAAACAATCAACCCGTCGGTTCTTGTGAGTTATATGTATATTATTATGCATGTTTAAACCTTTCTTTGATAAATTTTAATCCATTTAAATTCCTGAAACTTTTTGGCCAAAGTGTTTCATTTGAGTTTCGTTTGAATTTTTCTTAAATTCAAGCTCCGATTGTGTTGTTTATTAATGTATAAACCCTGTTTGATAATGCCTTTGTGTTTGTTGCCATTGGAGCTTGAATTATGAACATTGGATTTTAATCAATATTTCCCAAAACTATATTTATTTTTTCCTAAAGTGGTGCACACCAAGTGCTCGACGAAATGACCTTTGTTAATTTTCTTAAGAATCCAATTGTTACCAAATTTGCTAAAATGGGTGACTTTTTTGTCACCAGTGTAAATGTGTCTTCTTGACATATTTTGAACTTGTATTCGAAAGACTTTTATGGCATTTTTCTTGTACTATAATGTTCCTTTGTTAAGGATAATGATCCTATATGTGTTTACTTGCCTAAACAGCTCAAATGTGCTAGAGTTACAAAAATTGAACCTTATTGATTTTGTAGCCAAATTGATATTTTATTTGCTATCTTTAGCCTATTCTAATGTTTATATGACAAAACTACCTTACTAATGGGATAGTGGGTAAATACCACTAATATTGAAATTCTAATGATACCCTAGCTCGGAAGGGTTATGGTCCTGGCCATAGGGTATAATCTATCTTATGCTATTTACATGTTATATTGATAATGATATGCATTTCATGGTCCAATATCTATTATATATATATGGTTATTATTTCTCTTAGTGCCTATACATATATATTTTGTCACAGCCTAACTTTATACCATGATGGTCCTAGGGTACGGGTAATGCCTAAGCCACCAATACCTTGAAGAACCCATGCTTTTACTTTTAAATTCTTAACTTAACCGGTGATACATTTTAGGTGATAATTTTTTTTTAAACATCATATTAATCATGCAGAAAAACTGATTAAATCCAACCATTGGATCAAATGATGGAAAAATAGACGGTTGGATCAATCGGGTGCAAATTTGCTATCATAAGCTCAATCTATTGGATTTTTCCTTTTGGTTTTTGATTTGGTAAGGCAAATGTATATGTTAGCCATTATTGTTGACTTTGGATTAACCAATGGCATAAAAGTAAAGGAAATGGATGGTTGGATGGCCATTTTACACCAAAAGTACCAATAACCTAAACCATTCAATCCCACCATTGATATTTAAGAGATTTTTCCCACCACTT
>CANXYC010026202.1:0-10560 GCA_948193065.1 Aleurites moluccanus
AACCTAGCCATCCATCCATCCATCTTTCATACTTTTATGCCATTGGTTAATCAAAGTCAACAATGATGGCTTAAAGGTACATTTGCCACACCAAATCCAAAACCAAAGCCAATAATCCTATACATTGTGCTTAAGATAGCATATTTGAAACCTATTAATCTAACCATCCATTTCTTCATCATTTGATCCAATGGTTAGATTTAATCAAGCCTAAATCAATGCCATAAGGATGCATACATAATATAATTCCATATCTCAAAGGAAATACCATATTGTCCTTAGTTCAACCGAAGCACCTCAAGCACCTCAATTGAGCAGCTTACCGGGCACTATTTTCAATCAGGTTTATTTCTCCACCAAAACTTCAAATAAACTAAATAACATCATTTTCATGTCCTTAAATTCTTTTCTACCTTTAAATATGGTGTTAATTCCATAAAAACTCGAAGGGGTGTGAAATGACCATTTTACCCCCAGTTCACAAAATTTCAAGTTTTTCCCGATTTCTTCCTAACAGCCTTTGATGCATTTTTACAAGTGTAAAACTGTCTTAAACATGCATATTCATACAATTTAAGCATAATCATGCATCATACATATCATATAAACAAACAAGGAATCTCCTTAAGTTTTCCCTTTGAAACTTATGTTTTAAGCCTTTAGACTAGGGTGTTACATTCTACCCTCCTTCAATTAAATTCGTCCTCGAATTTACTTAAGGTAAGAAAGTAAAAGAGAAACCTAAATTAACAAACAAGGAGGGGTATCTCTTCCTCATCTCATCCTCACTCTCCCAAGCACATTCCTCTACTGTCCTATTTCTCCATAAGCTTATGTATCCTATAGATTGGCACTACCTCCAAACATGGGACATGTGCATCCAGTTTTTCATATTTCAATGTTGAGGAAGTATGTATCAGATCCATCCCATGTTCTTCAACTACAGGATGTAGAGGTAAATGATGAGTTAGCTTATGAAGAAGTGCCAGTTAAGATAGTTGATCAGCAAATCAGACAGCTTTGCAACAAGAGCATTTTAATGATCTGTAAATAGAAATGTTGGTGATAGCATAATGAAATACATATTATGGATCATAATGCATATAATATAACAGGAGCCTGTAACATGTCATATTGTATCATATATCATACTGTAGCTTCACTTCATCCCATTTCCTCCAATCAACCATATCATGGCATAAGGAATTTCACCCCTCCCTAGCAGAGGTCATAACATAAATCTGTGATCACAGCCGATGGTTTGTTTCTACACCATCGAAATAGTCCTATTATAACATATTATATGCAAATGTCTCATATGGCATAAACATATTAAAATAAGTCTCAAATAGGACTTAAATGATGATATATATCAATAATAGACCCAAAGATAGGGTTTGGCTTAATTTCATATTTTTGCCCACCGCTCCCAAATTACAGGTCTGTTTTTCATTTTTCAGGCACTTTCTGGTTTGCCTTGAAATCAATATATACATAGCAATTTCTTTATACCAATCACAAATACATATATATAAAAGATGATTGGGCTTGGTTTCAGATCAAAAAGCCTTTTAGAATAAATTTTATAGCCATTCAAAGTTTATGCCAATTATAGGCATTTCGGAAGCTCTGTTTTAGGTCAAATTGGCAAAGTTGCCCCAATGTGGATCGTTAATGGTTTTCAAGCAAGGTTATCATTTCATATGCATAAATGCATGAATTATGAATGAATAATGCATCAAACATATATATAGACTCACCTCAATTACAAACTCTAAAATTATACCCCCAGAAACCCTAGCAAGCCTGCGACTCGCCGTCGGCTGCTCTAGCTTGGGAACTTTCCCTTATAATATCCAAATTGGTCTTATAAGACATATATCCACTATAAACCATATCAAAACATATATCATGCTATATTAGGGCATATTTAAGCATATAAACACATAATAACACACATTATTTCAGAGCATCTGAGCATAGTATTGCAGATACTTCGAGAGCATCAGTTGTATGCTAAGTTGTCTAAATGCCAGTTCTGGCTAACTGAAGTGTGTTTCCTTGGTCATGTGATTAGTGAGGAGGGTATTATGGTAGATCCTCAGAAGGTTGAAGCAGTTGCCAATTGGCCTCAGCCTTCTAGTGTTTCAGAGATCCGTAATTTTCTTGGTTTAGCAGGATATTACAAGCGGTTTGTGAAGGATTTCTCCTGAGTTGTTGCTCCATTGACTAAGTTGACTCGAAAACAGGAGAGATATCTATGGACTGATGAGTGTGAGAGCAGTTTTCAAACTTTAAAGTCTTACCTCACAAGTGCTCCAGTGTTAGCATTGCCATCAGAGGATAAGAAGTATACAGTGTACTGTGATGCTTCTCGAATTGGATTGGAATGTGTTTTGATGCAGCTTCGGAGAGTGATTGCTTATACTTCTCGACAGTTAAAGAAGCACGAGGGAAACTATCCTATACATGATTTAGAGATGACAACTATAGTGTTTGCATTGAAGATATGAAGGCATTATTTGTATGGGTCTAGATGCGAGATATACTGATCATAAGAGTTTGCAGTATATACTTCAGCAGAAGGATCTGAACCTCCGACAGCGCAGATGGGTTGAGTTATTAAAGGATTATGATTGTGAGATCATTTACCACCCGGGAAAAGCTAATGTAGTAGCTGATGCACTGAGCAGGAAGTCTATGGGAAGCTTAGCTCACATCTCACTTGTCAGAAGACCTTTGATCCATGAGATGAAGGAGTTAGCTGATATGTGTGTAGAGTTGGATTTGGAATCCCTGGATCGAAACTAGGCTCTGATAGCCCAATTTCAGGTTAAACCACTATTGATTGATGACATTAAAGTGGCACAGTATAAAGATCCATATCTATTGAAGCTGAAGGGTGATGTTCTGAATGGTAAGGCAGTAGAGTTCACAGTAGAGAAAGTTGTATTGAAATGTGGGAAATGGATATGTGTACCCAACATTGATGGGCTACGAGATCAAATTATGAGAGAGGCTCACTATTCATCATATAGTGTACATCCTGGGATTACCAAGATGTACCATAATATGAGAGATGTGTATTAGTGGTCTGGTATAAAGAGGGATGTAGCTCAGTTTGTTTCTACGTGTTTATCTTGTCAGCAGGTTAAGTTTGAGCATCAGAAGCCGCCTGGCTTGCTTCAGGAGATTGAGTTGCCTTAGTGGAAATGGGAGCAGATTACTATGAATTTTGTAGTCAGTTTACCGAGGACTACACGGGGTTATGACTCCATATGGGTTATTGTAGATCGATTGACAGAGTCTGCCCATTTCCTAAAAGTGAAGACTACTTACTCTGCAACTCAGTATGCACAATTGTATGTGGACAAGATAGTATGGCTTCATGGAGTGCCAGTGATTATCATATCTGATAGGGTTACTTAGTTTACCTCTAGATTTTGGCAGAAGTTCTAGGAAGCTATGGGTACCCAGTTAAGATTCAGTATAGCTTTCCATCCATAGACCGATGGACAGTCAGAGAGGACTATCCAGACTTTAGAGGATATGTAGAGATTATGTGTTCTGAATTTTAAAGGTAATTGGGATTAATATCTGCACTGATAAAGTTCTCCTACAACAACAGTTACCATTCTTCTATTAGAATGGCTCCATACGAGGCAATGTATGGTAGAAAATGCAGATCTCTAGTATATTGGATGGAACCAAGAGAGAAACAGATAGAGGGACCAGAGTTGATAAAGGAAACGATGGAAAAGGTTCCTATTATTAGAGATCGGATGAAGACCGCTTTCAGCAGACAAAAGAGTTATGTTGATCCGAAGCGGAAGGATGTGCATTTTACAGTTAGTGACCATGTCTTTTTTAAGATCTCACCAATGAGGGGTGTTATGAGATTTGGAAAGAAAGGGAAGTTATCACCAAGATTTGTAGACCCATTTGAGATACTTGACAAGATTGGCAATGTGGCTTACAGATTGGCTCTTCCACCAAATTTGAGCCATGTTCATCTAGTGTTCCATATTTTCATGCTGAGGAAATATGTATCTAATCCATCGTATGTAATGGAGGTACAAGATATTGAGGTTAATAAAGACTTGTCATTTGAGGAACTACTAGTGAAAATTGTATACTGACAAGTCAGGCAATTGAGGAACAAAGAAATCCCAATGGTTAAAGTGCTATAGAGGAATCAGTTGATGGAAGAGTGCACATGGGAAAACGAGTAAGATATGAGGGACAAATATCCATCCATGTTCCATCAGTGATGTATATATATATGTATGTATGTATCTAAATTCGATGACGAATTTATTTGAAGGATGGTAGAATGTAATACCCAATAAAAGCATAACATGTTTTCGTGAATAAAGTTCTCAGTATATGGTTTAAAATTATCGAAATGACTAATTATAATTTTAGAAAGTCAGTTAGAGCGAAAACAAGGAACTTTTTCAAAAAATGTCGGTGTCGATATCGCTGCCGCAAAAATAGCAGTATGGTCGACATGTGAATTTCTAATTTTGGTTAAGGGGTAAATGATTATGTATATTCCTATGTAATTACAGTAAAAACAAATAGGTGAAAATGTTTAAGAACACTGATAAAGTAACTAATGGCAAAACCGTAAATAAAGGGAACTTTAGGGGTATAGTGGAATTTCAACAGTCTGAGTTTTAGAACGGCTCTAAAATTATATTTATTAAATATTATTAATAAAAATAAGATGTTTGAATATTTACTTTGAAATCCAAATCCTGACGGAATTGTCAGAATAAATAACCGAAGGAAAATGTGGCAAAAGTACAATTTAAGGAAAGTTAAAGGACCAATTGAAAATTTATCATTTTTAACTTAGTATATAAGCTTGCCATAGAAAATATTTTGCCCATTTTCTTGTTCTTCATCCGTGAGCTTCATTTCTATTTTCCAATTTATTTTTCCTTAGATTTTGTTAAGGAAAAGTGTTGGAAACTTGAAATAAACTACAAATTATCCATCATCCATCCATTTTAATCCATAGAAATCAAAGAAATTTCAAGAACACCATACTTGGAGATTTCGGCCATTTGAAAAATTTTAGGTATAATGTTGATTTGTTTGTTTTTATGGTTTAATTAGGGTTATTTGATATTAGTTAGATTGGGTAATTGGTTTAATTGCATCAATTGATGTATTAAGTATTTTTACCCAATTTCAAAACCCTAAATGAAAGTTGTATGAAGTGATTTTGTGCAAATGAGTTAGGATGTGTAATTTAAGTATAGAATAAGTTAATTGGATTTTTATGGATGATTAATTGATGACCACATTATTGTAGAAAATTCAATTGGAGAAAGTTGGCAAATTTACCTACTTTGAAAAATTTGAGGAATTTGGTGGAAAAATAATTTTGTTAGGTGATTTGAAGTTCTAGGTGAGTTTAATATGCATCATATATTATGCCTAAAGTGTTAAATTGCCAATTGGAACTCATATATAAAAAGGCCATTTTGGCCGAACCCAATTTAGGGCAAATTGCCTAATTTTGTACTTAGTTTTTGGACTTGTTTTCCATGACTAATTGATTCCTTTGATGAAGATTATTGAGTTGTGTTTGTTGCCTATGAAATTGCTTATAATGTAGATGTTTGTTGACAATTGGGGCAATGTCAATATTGCACCACAACCATGCCAAAATATCTTTTATTGGTAGCATACCAAGTGTTCCATAAAATGCCTAGCCTTAAAATCTATAGGCCAACTATTTGAATGCCACCGTCGCCAGCGACAATGACATGCCAATTGCGTTAGCTTTTTTGCCGTAAATGACCAATTTATGTTTGTTCCCATTATTGGTTGCTAGACCTTTGGTCATCGTATAATTGATTGTTTCGATGTCTTATTGACTCTATTGCTCATTCAATTGATTTATGATGAGTTAATAATATTGATGATGCAATTATTATAAAATGGTATCTATTGATGTGTTATTGTTTCTATTTGATTCTATTGACTCTGAGGTGATTTGACAGAGCTGTTGTTCCGACAGGATAGTGAGTTCATGTTATCAGCTTTGTGCACAATGTATATTGATATAGTACCCTGAACTAGGAAGGGATGTCCTAGTAGTAAGATCCGTACTATCTTATGTTTATTTATTTATATAGTGATTTGTGCTTGACACATTTCTATGCGTTTCATGGCTCTATATTTGTCATTTTCGTCTTATCCATGTGATATACTTACTATTGATGTGATCGTTTACTTACAGTCATATTCTGTACTTGATTCTGTATTATAGATATTCTGAGCAGATTGATTCATTTATTTCATCTGCCTATTGCTTATTGATATTCCATTATTCATTTTATATGGTCGATGCATATTAGATTCACTGAATATCATATATACTCACCCTCTCACTGTTTACCCTCTCAGGTGCAGAGTAGGAGGCAGATATCCCAACTCTTTTGACACTCTGTGGATTATGCAGTTTTATAGTAGTGTCATTATTTTAAACACTGAATATTTTTTATGTTCATATCCTAGCTGCTCTATGGGTTTCGTAGGGTATAGTTAGTGTATGAACATGTATGTATGAGAATATTGGAGAATATATATATATATAAGATTTTGATATTTATAGAAAGTTACAGAATGAATGACAGAGTGACAGAATGAATAGTGCATATGTGAGTGTATGGTTATATATATTGTTATGTGATTGATGATGGGTAAGATATGTTTCCGCTGTGATATTGTGATTGCATTGTAGTGATTGATGGGTTCTACGGGTGCCGGTCTCCTCGGCATCTCCCGCACCTTAGGACCGTTGCGATTCGGGATCGAGTCGTGACAAATACCCGTAGAACCCTGTTATAACTCTTATCCATAACATGTTATAATAATTCTATAACAATATCATCAATCTATCTGTCATCATCTTTAGACAGTTCCATACTTAATATATTCCATACATTTTCGATAACAATTATATGTAATTTTTACACACCATTCTTTATATAACTAGCTCATTAATTTACACAATCATAAAGCTTCTAGAATTTACATAGTAAAATACAAACACTGATAGTTACATTAAGAAAGATGAGCTGAATCCATTAGGAAACCTTAGATCAACTTTATTCTTTATCGGAAGAGATTAAACTATTAAAAGAGTGAGTATTAAATATTCAGTGAGTCAAATATATATTATCATACACTAGATTAGTAGGTATCAACCAATAAATGATAAGTAACAAATGATTCATAGATAGCACACCAAATGCCTAAATCAAGAGAAATGGATTTGGATATCAAATAAAGATGTATCAAACAACAAGGAACAAGTAATTATGTAAATACAACATATAATGGGCCTTGAAACACATTACATTTCATTTATCTCATATAAATATCATAAGGTGGATTAAGTCTTATGATTAGGACCATAACCCTTTCTAGCTAGGGTATTAAATAATCATTGTGCATAATGATAATGATATTTATCCACTACTCCATCGGTAAGATAGCTATGTTATATAAACATATAAATAGATTATAGGAAGCAAATATGGTACCAAATAACCAAACAAAATAATATAGATCCATCTCATTAACAATATGCTTAATTGAGTATCAACATCAAATATTGTCTCATAGAATTAATATTCATATAAAAAAGGTATTAAAGCATATAAGCTAAATTCCATAAAACTCATGAAGGATCAAGTATAAAGAAATTCAAAAAGGCACATTTGTACAGGCGAGAAGGATGGTTATCTACGCTGGCGACAATGACATACATTTGGTAAGCTTATAAAAATACAAAGAGGCATTTCACCGAGCACTTGGTGTGTACTACTTTAGGACCAATTTGGTAGGATTTTGGAGTTTGTTCATCAAAGTCCAAAGTTCACAAATCAAGTCCATAATGCAAACAACTCAATAGGCATTTCAAATCCAACATTGAACTAAGAAAAATGGATCAAATAGAAGCTTAAAAGTCAAAGAAATATCAAAGGGAATGGTTATGGTAGGTTAGACCATGATAAGAACCCCAACAAATTGATTTCAATAATTCAAGAGAAGGGTATAAATATGCATAACAACATATAAAATGACTTATCAAAATCGTTGGATTGATCGTATATGCGTTAAAACTTTGAATTGCTTACAATAGGCAAATATGGTAATTCTTGTCTTCCTTTGTTTCTACATCAAATATTTTCACATATTTAGCTTCAAATGGATATAATTAGATATAATTTATCAATAAACAAAATTATATAATTCAATTTGGGGTTGAGACATAATGCTATTTAGGGTTAGGTTTTGTCAGTTTTGATTCCTTTATGTAATCTAACCATTTAATTCATCTATTTGACATCTATAACATCTAATTTATTGAAAATAATGAAAAACAAATAGATTTACCTTATCCTTCTTCCTTGGCCGAAACCCTAACTTGTCTCTTTTCAAGTTTTACTTGATTTTCTTTGATTAATTTTGATGTTAGGCAAGTTATTTTATGATTTAATCAAGTTTTCTTTAGTCTTTCTTTGAAAATTTAGAAGAAAATGGATGGGGAGAAGGAGGAAAGCTCATGGCCTGAAGTGGGAGAGAAGAGGAAGAAGAGAAAATGAAGAAAAAGAAAAAGAAATGGGCTTTATATAGGTAGGTGCAATTTGACTATTTAGGGTTTTCCCCTCGACACTTCACATATTCATGTTTCAACTCCAAAACTTATAACAATTTATCTTTTTGTCCCACTTTGATTCTGAAACAGTATTTCTTATATTTCTCCAGCTTATGATTGTAATGGTGAAGTAAAGCATACACACTTCCAACTCGTTCACTAGTTGAAACATCGACGTGCCTACTTACTTATCGGGTCGATTTTCAGCAATTTGTCAAATCGTGCACATATGATGTTATTATGATTAAATAGATTTTCATGCTTAAATGAGGTGTTCTTAGGCTTAAATGAATGATATTTTAGGGTGTTACAATATCTCATTAAAATCTCCAAAATAAACTATTATGACTAAGTAGGAATAATGAGATTAATTGTAGAGGAATATAGCAATAATGGAGGGAAGTTAGAGTTTGTTAGTTATTAAATAGTTGAATATGAGCTGGCAATTATGTTAAGCTCGCAATTTATATACTATTGTAACAAATCCAGATGTAGGGAATGAATTCACAATCAAATTACTCTTCTCTCTCAACTTTTCCTTAATTCTCTCTCATCTTTCTTTCTCTCTGTTGCTCTTTTCATCTCTTTTATTCTTCTCGATTCTTCTTCTATCACGCATTCATGTTTCGACTTCGAAACTTATAATAATTTTTCTTTTTTATCCCACTTTGATTCTGAAATAATATTTCTTATATTTCTCTAACTTATGATTCTAATGGTGAAGTTAAACATACACACTTCCAAACCCATTCACTAGTTGAAACATCGAAGTGTCTGCTTACCTATCAGGTCTATTTTTAGCGATTTATCTAATCCTAGACATATGATTTTCTTATGATTAAATAGATTTTCATGCTTCAATGAGGTGTTCTTAGACTTAAATGAATGATATTTTAAGGTGTTATAGTATCTCATTGAAATAACCAAAACAAACTATTATGACTAAATATGAATGATAGGATTAATTGTAGTGGAATATAACAATAATAGAGGGAAGTTAGAGTTTGTTAGATGTTAAATAAGAGGTTGAATATGAATTGGCAATTATGTTAAGTTAGCAATTTATATATTGTTGTAACAAATCCATATGAAGGGAATGAATTTAAAATTATATTACTCTTATCTCTCAACTTTTCCTTAATTCACTCTCATCTTTCATTCTCTCCATTACTCTTTTCATCCCTTTTATTCTTCTCAATTCTTCTTCTGTTATGTATTCATGTTTCGACCCCGAAACTTATAACAATTTATCTTTTTTTATCCCACTTTGATTCAGAAATAATATTTTTTATATTTCTCCAGCTTATGATTCTAATGGTGAAGTTAAACATACACACTTCCAAACCCGTTCACTAGTTGAAACATTGACGTGCTTGTTGTAACACCTCAGCCTAGCTTGAATCTAACATTTATAGAGACCTTCGGGGAGAGATTTTTACTTTCTTTTTTATCACGACCCGCTCTCTCGAGCTACGACGGTCCTACGGCACGGGAGATGCCAATGGCGATCGGCACCTGTAGAACCCAATATCAGTCCTATCAATACAATATGCATGTATACAATCTTTATTCATTCATTATCAACCACAACCTGTCATACATTCTCAATCAACTGTATTAGCAATACCCACAGGATCATAACAATTATGACATATATTTTCCATATCATAGTATTATCATTTGGATACATATTCATTTCCTAGCTAACCCGTACATACCCATGGAGCAGCTAGATTACGAACACCAAAATACAATTGTTATACAAAATAAGTATCTGGAATGTACATCAGATATCTGTTGCAAAATCCTCAGAGAAACGGAAGTCTGGATTCTGCAACTCTAATCCTCTCCTGAAAGGGGTAAACAATGAGCAGTGA
>CANXYC010026225.1:0-20563 GCA_948193065.1 Aleurites moluccanus
AAAAAAAAAAAAAAAAAAAAAAAAAAAAAATAAAAAATGATAAAATGTTAATTTTTAATATATGTGAAATTATGAAAAATTTAAATAAGAGAAATTTATTAAGGATTTTTGGTTTTATTGTTTATTAAATTTTTTTATTAATTAAACTAAATTTAAATTTTTATCCCAAAAAAAAAAAAAAAAAAAAAAAAAAAAAAAAAAAAAAAAAAAAAAAAAAGAACTCATGATAATAAGTTACTTATTACTATATTGTCAATTATGAAAAATTATCATAAGAGAAATTTATTAATGCTATTATGGATTAATGGTTATTCAAATTTTTTCTATTATGATATACTTTATTTTTATTATTTTAAAATTAGCAACTCTAATTTTTAAGATTGAAGGACTTGACATTTTAAGGTCATCTTTAATTTTAAATTCTAAAATATAATCCTCTTTATATCATTATGTCATATTAAACAATAATTTCATTTCTAATTATAATACAATTTTTAACATTATTTCTAACACTAAAAAAAAATATTTTCTTTATATTCTTTTTTATCTATCTTTATATAATTTTTTTTTTATAATTTCTCACTGTTTTATGTATTTCATTAATTTTTCATAAAATTCCCTTTTATAATTCCTTTTTTCAAATAAAAAATTGAAAAAAAAAACTAAAAATGCGTTTTTTTTTTTTTGTAAATACAAAAACTAAACAAAAATTTAAAAATAAAAAGAAAGTGGAATTTGTGAATAGTGCAACATCAAATCTGGTGTTGCAGTGTTCACACACTGCATTTTGTACTGAAAAATGCAATGTGGTTGAAGCATTATCCCATTTGCATTTTGGAGATGGTCTATTTCTTTAGCTAAAATAATTTTTCATCTCACTTTATTTTTACATATTTTGAATTAGATTATACTTTTCAAAGTCAAAATTTTAAAGTTAATATTCAATCTTTAAGTAATTAAATTTTAAAATAATTTACTTTTTAAAATCTCTTAATTTATATTTTTATGATAATATAAAAATTGAAAAATTATTAATTTTAAAATAATAAGATACAGAATGTTATGTTCAAGATTTTTTTTTTTGGTGATTAATCTTTTCATTTTTAATTGTTGGAACATGGAAGCTTCTTTAATGGTCCATAATGAGGAGACTTTATATTGGTCTTTTATCAATGCTATTATAATATAATTCCAAGAAGTTGTCTAAAAATGCTTACTATTTAATTTCCAGAAAATGAAGGTCAAGTCTACTATTTAATTTCCAGAAAATGAAGGTCAAGTCTACTTTGATATGTTTGTTAGCATTAAGAAACAAAACTTTTTCTTGATGGTTTAAGTTTTATTTATTATAATTTAAAATTTATAGTATATTACTAGTAATTTATATTTTGTGGCTTCATTGTGTAAACATGTTCTTAGTTGTAAAACCAATAGATTTCTCTCCAAATATGCAATAGAAACAATGATTTCTATTGTTGAAATAAATTTGAAAAGGAATTAAGCATTATTCCATTGTGTAAACTAATTTTTGGTTTTGGTTCTAAAATATAATATTCATATGGCTATCTAAAAATTATATTACATTATAACTTAAAATATAATGTAATTTATTTAAAAAATTTTATTTAGGGTAATGCTTATTTCATATGACACAAGAAATTTATAAATTTATTTGAATGATCATTTTAAAAAAATTAAAATATATTTTTTAAAACCTTTATTTTTACATTTTTTTATTCATTATTTTGAATCAAAAAAGAAAAATACTAAATGTATTTTAAATAAGAAAAATGTTAAATTACATCTGAATAAATCAAAACAAAAGTGATTTAATTTTAATATATATATATATATATATATATATTAAGTCATTTTGAAAGTTCAATTTTTTATATATTAAACAAGTTTTGGGTCCATGTTTTGGTGGATTTTTTTGTCACATTTTTTAAATTTATATTTTTTAAGAATATGCTAATATATGAAAATTATTATTATTATTAAATTTAAATTTAAATTTAAATATTATCTTATGATAATTTAAGATATTAATATTATAGGCAAATTTATTATATATGGACTAATTAAAAAATGATAAAAAAAATTAAATATATTAATTTATATAAATTTAATTATAATATAAAAAAATAACGACATATAAACAAATTAATGATGTTACTTCATATAAAAGATTTAATTAATACATGATCACAAAATTTCTAAACAATCTTCAACTTAACTTTTATAACTATATATTTATAGATGTGCCTTCATTTTAAATTTATAATATTATTAATTTATAATTAATTTAAAATTTTTATCAATTTTAATAAAATTTAATTCAAATATAATGAAATTTATAAAGTTAATGATATGGACTTCCTAATAATTTTTTGTTCATATATCAAAATAAATATATATAATTATGTAATTTGTGATCATTTTTATAAAAAATTTGGTGAATTTCTATATGCGTCATTGTCCTTGCTGCACACTAAAAGTCAATGGAATTGCCCGTATTCTTAATTTTCCTAGCAACAACTTCAACCATATGTAGACCAAAACCTTCATTGTCTAAGATAAGAATGTGGCCGGAAGGTCATCGCTTAATACCAAAATGTCAATGGAATTACTATTATCCGTTTAATTTTCAACAACGACTTCTTTATATATCATTATCATCATAAATTGCAAGGATTGAATTAGAATAAATTGAAATATTATTATTAAAAAATTTCATACACTTTAATAATTAATTTGTTATGATTCAAATGTAATAATTATATGCTAGATCGGAATCTATACATATAAACTTAGCAAATATTATACTTTTAACATATATACTAACATATGAACATTTAATATAATTTTTTATATTTTTTAATTACTATTTAAATACTATTAATCTATAATGATTAATAAAATATAAATTATTTCACTTAGCAATTCTTTACATATTAAACACAAGCCTAACATTACAATTTGAAAATCAACTAAATTATTAACCTAAATTTATTTATAGCCAACTTTAATTTGACTCATAAAAAATACTTAAAACTCGCCTAAAAATTATAAAAATCTGTAAAACTGAGAATGAAAGGAGAAAGCAAATCATATAGTGTCGACGGAAATAAAAAAGTAAAACTTTACAATATTGATAGTAAAAATGATTTTTACCATTTTTATAAAAATAATGGAAATATAAAATTTAAATGATAAAATATTTTTCTTTTACTCTTTTTTTTTTCTTCTTTCTACTTTAATGATGTGATAGAAAAACTTTTGCATTGAATTTTTGAAAATCTACCTTTTAATTGGTGGTAGAATATCAAAACAGTCATATTCATTGTCATCTCCTAAGTCAATAATAGGCTTAGAAGAAGAGCTTGAGTTGGAGCTTGAGCTATCTGACATTGGTTTCGAAGAGAAAGATTTATTATCTAATATTTATTGAATCATAGCATAAAAATCATCCTCAGTTTGAGCAATGGCTAATTTTAAAAAACCAAAAGATCTCTGGGCCAAGAAATTTATAGCTTTAGGAGGGCACAGAAAGCAATTGTTGTTGAAAAAATCTCACAATTTGACTTTGAATCTCCTGATAAAAATACACTGTCAATCTTGTGTATGATTATAATGGAAATACCAAATACATGCCCAGGGCAGAAAGAATTTTGAATATAAAAGAAGAAAATAGTGAAATTTTTTTTTTTCTGTGTTTGAAGGTTTATAGGCTTTTTTTGAACAGTTCAAAATAAGGTTGAAGTTCTGGAATCATAGTCGCTGGAATGTTTCAAAATAATTCTACCATTGAATAAACTAATAGGGTAGGGAAATAGTTGAAAAATTTTGGTGAAAGTAAAATAACCAAGAGTGGTTATTACCTTCATTTTGAATATAAAAATAATTAAACCATGCTTGCTGATAATCCCAGTAGTTGTAAATGTGGCAATAGTTAATTCTAGTATGGATGTCAGTTAGAAAAGTTATTGATCTGCTCAAGTCTTTTCCCCATTCTTTTGGATGAAAAATATTTTGAATGGTGCAGGTTGAATAGGATGGGTTTGGTTGGTCTGGGTGTTTTTTGAAATGTTTGAATTTGGCTGAGACAGTTACTTCCAAAATGGATATGTAATATGTCACGTCCTGATTTCGGAACATGACAGTCCTAAGATGCGGGAGATGCTAGAGGCAACCGTCACCCGTAGAACCTAGTATTAGTTATTATAGTAATTTACTATCATATTATTATCCAAACAATTAATTAATATCTATTCTGTTATTCTGCAGTCTATCTGTCTGTAATATATTCTGCAATTGGTTGTAATCATCATCATCATCATATGCCATTTTAATATTTAAACTCCATATTATGCTATACAAATATAATTACAGTCTAACTATGCCATTAATACAAATCCATGGAGCAACTAAAATATATATAAAATACAGTGTCTAAATATTTATATTGTCAAAATAGACACAACAGATATCCATAGAGAATCTACAAACGGGATTCTGCCTCATACTATACACATGTAAAAAGGGGAAAACAATTGAGAAAGTGAGTATTAAATATTCAGTGAATCTAATATGCATCATCCAATAGAAAATGGTTAGGATAACAATAAACATTAGGTAGATAAGCAATAAGCAAATAGATTGCACACTAATTATAGAATAAGGAATTAGGTTACATAATCAAAGATTTGGAACTATAAAATAGGCTAACAAAGCTCATATTATATAAATAAGACAGATAATGGGCTATGAACACGTAATTGCTCATATTGAGCTCATATCATATACATAAGACTGATAAGGTCTTATGGCTAGGACACTTATCACTTTCCAACTAGGGTATCATGTAAAGTCAATGTGCACATTGCTGACAATATTTACCCGCAACTCCGTCTGTGAGGAAGCTTTGTCAAATTATATTATACCCAATATAGGTATGGGACAAGTCATTAAGATGCAATAAGAAGCAATAAGCTTATCAATAAACAATAGCTCTCAAATCAATCAAATGATACTGTAATGGAACACTGCATAAGCAATGGAAGGTACATAAACAATGACAATAAGTATAGCAATTAACAATGAGTTGGAATACAAGTTAGTCATCAATAGTCAAATGGTTGGCTCAATTGGCTAGCTAATGTCGTTGGTGACAATGGCATTCAAATGGTAGGTCTATGGATGAAATAAATGGTAGGCCTATGGCAAATGAGCTAGGTATTTCATTAAATACATGGTGTGCATATCACGTCCCGATGTCGAAATACGACAGTCCTAGGATGCAGGAGATGCCAGAGGCAACCGATACCCGTAGAACCCAGCATCACATCCATCAATCACATACTATACACATCAATCTATAACCATATAATCACATAAGCACTATTTATTCTGTTACTCTGATATTCATTCTATAACTTTCTGTAATTACCATTATCATAAACACATATACATTTATACTCCAAAATATGTTATACACATATATACAAAATCTGTCTATACCATTATACAATACCCATGGAGCAACTATATACACATATATAAAGATATAGTGTTAAATTAATTACACCGTCTTTACAATATTGCAGAATTTCTCTGAGAAATAAAAGTCAGGAATCTGCCTTTACTCTGTACCTGGAAAGGAGAAACAAATGAAGAGGTGAGTAATGATTACTCAGTGAATCTAATATGCATCGACCAAAGACAATGGCTCGGATATCAATAACAATAGATAGATATTTATTGAGTAATAATCTGCTCAACAATATCAGAATAAAGAATCAGAATACAGTCCGAGACTGTAGAAACCATAAATAGGTCAATGAAGTTGTAATCCAGTCAATGCAATATATATATTACATAGATATTATATATAAGATAGATAGGATAGATATAATGCCATGAAACTCGTATATCATATGTGTCAAACACATATCAATCTCATATCAATAAACATAAGACTGATCAAGTCTTATGACTAGGACTATTAACCCTTTCCAGCTAGGGTATTATTATACAATGTGCACATTGCCAACAATATATTCCTACTACCCTGTCGAAGAGGCAGATCTATCAAATCTCATCGGAATCAATAAGAACATGGAACAAGTCAATCAATATTAATATACAATGACAATCTCATCAAGTAGCAGTAGCTCATGAATTTAATCAAACAAGACTGCAATATAGCAATGGATAAGCAATAAATGAATCAATAAACAATAATATTATGATTAACAATTAACAGTAGGATAAATCAAAAGTTGGACAAAATAAGTCAAGAAGTTGGCTTAATTGGCATGCCATTGTCGCTGGCAACAATGGCATTCAAGTAGTAGGCCTATGGATGAAATCAATGGTAGGCCAGTGGATTTTGAACTAGGCATTTCATCGAACACTTGGTATGCAATGTTCAATAGACATTTTGGCAAGGTTTTGGTACAACATTGAAATTGTACCAATATCAATCAACAAGTACACAATGTAGGTTATTCAATAGGCATTTGGTTTCCAATAATAAACATCATTTAAAGGATCAAAAAGGCATAGGAAACCAAAGGAAAAACAAGAACAATTAAAGGCAAAAATTGGCTAACATGGTTCGGCCAAAGTGGCCCTTTTTAGGGTGGGTTCCATTCAACATTCAAGACATTAAGCATTTCAAATGATGTATATTAAACTCACCTAACACTTCAAATCACTTGAATTGTACACATTGCCGCCAAAGTCTTCAAAGTAGGCAAAAATGACAACTTTCCAATTCTTTGATCTCTACATCAAACCAATCACATATAACCCATCTATTAGCCATAAATTAACATAATCTAACTTTATTTAACATTAATAACACCAATTCAAAGATTCATCTCTTACAACTTTGAATTAGGGTTTTCAAATTAGGGAAAATCTATCAAATGCATCAATTGATGCAATTAAATACATTACCCATTCTATTTGACATCTAAAATATATAAATTAAGCATTAAACCAAAGAAATCACATCTTTACCTTATGATGATGCGTGGGCCAAAAATCCAAAGCCAACCAATCTTGAAATTTCTTGATTTTCCAAGCAAATCAAGGTTGGAAATCAAAGGATCAATGGTTTGATTCAAGTTTCTTTTGGTTTTTCTTTTGATTTTTGCAAGAAATTTGGTGGAGAAATGGAAGAAGGAATTTCTGCCATGCAATGGAAAATGAAGAAGAAAATGGCCAAAAAATCTATTACGACATACTTATATAATAAGTTAAAATGGCAAATTACAAATAGACCCTTAAACTTTCTAATAATCATACTTTTACCACATTTCCTTTGGTAATTTATTCTGACAATTCTGTTGAGAATTGAATTTCAAAGTGGAAATTCAAATAGCTTATTTTTATCTGTACTTTATTATAAAAATAGTTTTAGAGCCATTTTGAAATCCATACAGTTGATTTTTCACTATACCCCTAAAGTTCCATTTACTTATGATTTTGTCATTACTTACTTTTTCAGTGTTCGTAAATATTTTTCTACTTTTTCTTTTCACCATAATTTCACATATATTTATGTGATTCTTTATCCCTTGGTCTGAATCAAAAATTCTTCAGTCAACCGCACTGCAATTTTTTCAGTAATGTAATTAACACTGACGTTTTCTGGGATACAAATGCATTCTAACTGTGTTTCAAAAATTATTCTTAGTTATTTTAGTATTCCCAGACCAATAACTGATTAGATAACTGTTCAATCATGGTAGTATTACAGTGCAACAATGAATGAACAATTTGGCTAGGTTATGGTGCATCGTTGATATTACCCATATAATCAACAATAAGCTCACAATCAAGGATATTCAATAGGCATCAAATATCCAACAATAAATAACATTCAATGGATCAAATTGGTTTAGGAAACTAAAGGAAAACAAAGCAGAAATCAAAGGTATGAATAATACAATGTGGTTCGGCCAAACATAAAGATTTGAGGGAGGTTTCCAATCATCAAATCAATGCTATAGATATGTTAAATAATGCATATTAAACTCACCTCACACTTCCAAATAGCTTGCAAAATTGATTTTCTACCAAAATCCTCAAAGAAGACAAAAATGATAATCTTCCAAATCTTGATTTTCTACACCAAACCAATCATAAAATATCCATCCATTAGCCTCCAATTAAAATATTCTAAGCTAATTAAACATTAACTAACATCAATTTAGAGTTTAAAATCAAACAACTTTGAATTAGGGTTTCTAATTTGGGAATTTTCTACCAAATGTATCAATTGATGCAATTGAACGCTAAACCCATTTAATTCATTGTCTAACACACCTAAAACATTAATTTAATCAAAGAAATTAACTTATTACCTTTGGTGGATGAAATACATGAAATCCTCTTCAAGAAATACCTTGATTTTCTTTAGGTTTCCAATTGAAAAATTGATGAGAAATGGAAAAACAAAGGTTGATTCAAGGTTTTCTTAAGTTTTTCTTAAGGAAATAGCTTGAAAATGGAGAGAGAATTGATTGATAAGGTTAGGCCAAGCTAAGATGAGAGGAAGAAATGAAAAAAAATTTTCCTAAGGTATGCTTATATAGTAAGCAAAATCGGCAAATTATGTTTATTTCCTCAAACTATCCAATAATTAAACTTTGACCCCACTTTCTTCTGTACTTAATTCTATCAATTCTGTTCAGAATTAGATTTCAAAGTGGGAACTAAAATGACTCATTTTTATCTGTAGTTTATCATAAAATTCGTTTCAGAGCCATTCTGGAACATAGACAGTGGGTTTACCAAAATACCATAAGTTTCACTTATTTATAATTTTGCCGTTATGTTAATTATTTAATATATTTATTACTTTTCCATACTTTCTTCATATAATTAGCTATATTTATTCTTAATCTCTCATTAGCTATAATACTGAGAAAAATTAACTTAAATTAATTACTATAAAAATTCTCTGAAATTTCTTAGTTTTGTCGGTGTTTCCCGGTCCAATAACTAGTTACACTGTTCAATTATTGTAGCATTTTCTAGAGTATTACATAATAGGACTGTGATTTTTTTTGTCCCATGGTTTGAAATACCATCCTTTTGAAAAAAAATTTGAAATTGCTTTGGAGGGATTTTCTATATATAATCCATCCTCTATTACTAAAATATTTTCAAAATGATTTTTCTCCAAATATTCATTGGTTTTCAAAAACTGTTTTTCTTTGAAATAACAATCTTAGAAACATTTGGAGGATTTGAAATGTTTTGAGATGGGGTTTTGGAGGGAAAAACCATCTCATTTTTTGAAATAGTAAGAATTTCTTTACCTTTGTCCTCTCCTGAGGTCTCATGAGGAAGAGAATTTTGAAAAGGAGCCCTGTGATGTTTGGGCCGATTAGACTTTTTAAAGGGTCAGAATCAACTCTGGATTCTGGATGAGTTGTTCAACCCAGTTTTGAATTTGGACCTCCTTAGAAATTTGGTTCGGCTTTGAAGTTTGTTCCTCCTTCAGCATGTCAGCCCATGATTTAATGGGTTAGGTAGAGGAAGGTTTTGAAGTTTTTTGGGCTTAGCTCAAGGCCTCACCTTTGTTTGGGCCTTTGCCTTTGTCTTTAGACTTTCTTGGCATTAGGGCATATTTTGAAAAAATTATTTGGTTAGAAAGTCTGGTATTGAATTTGTATCTCTTTTTATATATTTAATTTCAAAATCAAATATAGAAAGGATTGTTTGCCATCTGGCAAAAATCTATTTTGAAGCAATATTTTGAAATTCTTTTGCAGATTTATAATCGATTCTCAAAAGAAATTTTTAATTTAAAAGATCACTTTGAAATTTTAAAATACACAAAATAATTGAAAGAATTTCTTTTTTTTTTTGTTATAGAATAATTTTTTTGACAATCACTCTAATATGCAAATGTGAACTGGACAATGCATTCTCGCCCATTTTTGAAATTGTTTTAGGATTCCACCATATCCTATGTTTGATGCATCAGTCTGCACTATTTTTGGAGCTAAAGGATCAACTATATGCAGATAAGGGATTTCTAAAACCTGTTGTTTAATTTTTTCAACAATCCTAGTATGTTGGTTAGACTATGGTACTAGATTTTTTCTTAACCTATCATGCAATGGTTTTGTTAGACGGTTAATATTTGAACAAAAATCTAATACATAATTCAGACTTCCTAAGAACCTTTGCAACTGTGTTTTATCTAAGATTTTATCAGGAAACTTAGATGCAAATGCAAGGGATCTCTCAATTGGTGTGATGGTGCCTTGAGTTATGTAACTACCCAAAAACCTAACACGTGTTTGGAAAAGAGAAATTTTGGATTTTGAAACTACTAGACTATTTTTCTTTGCAATATGCAAAAATGTTTGTAGATGTTTGAAATGTTGTTCAATTGAGTTTGAAAAAAATTAATACATCATCAATATAGATGATGCAAAAGTTTGAATAGAGATTAAAAATATCATTCATAATTCTCTGAAATTTTGAGGGAGCATTTTTCAAGCCAAAATGCATGACATTCCACTCATACTGTCCAAAAGGGACTGTGAATGCAGTTTTATATATATCCTTAGGATGGATTTGAATTTACCAAAAATCAGATTTCATATCAAATTTTGAAAATATGAAAGCTGAATGCAGTTTTGAAAGCAAGTCTTTTTTGTTTGGTATAGGATACCTAATCCATTTTAAAGCCTTATTCAGGGGGTTTGAAATTAATCACTAGTCTAGATGTTTCTGTTTCTATTTCACTATTTTTGTTGACATAGAAAGCTGCACAAGACCATGGTGATATGGATTTTAAAATCAAGCCTTTAAACTTTAAATCTAGAATTTCTTATACAATGTTGTTCTAGGGTTCCATTCATTTGAATAGGTCTGACTTTGGTAGGAATTTGTCAATCATCAAAATCTTTTTCATAAGGTAGATTAACTATGTATTATTTTCTGCTCCAAAAAGCATTTGGAAGATTTGAACAAATTTCCTGCTTAATTATTTTTGAAAGTTTGAAATTTTATTTTGAATAAAATTATTTTGAATTTGTTTTTGAATTCTTTGAAAATTTACATCTTATTGAAAATGCATCAGATGTGTTTGTTTTCCTTTTATTAAAGCTTTAATCTCAAAATTATAAATAGAATATGCTTTTATAAGATTAAGATTCCTCTTTTTAAGTCTTTCAATAAAAGGGAAAATGATTTTCGATTTTCTTATTTTGAAAGCAATTCCTTCATCAGTGACTTTATAGGGAGTTATCAAATTGATAAATGAAGTCCCTAATATAACTATATGATTTAGGTTTTTTGCAAGAATGAAAATATTCTTTAACGTAATAGTTCTATTGACCACTGAAGCTTTAGTTTTTCCACCAATGATCAGTTTGGATTTATTGGCTGTTGAAAGAGTTTCATTTGTTGTTCTATGATATCTTTTGGGAACCAAATCATACCTGATATAGTTGAGATATGCTCCTTTATCAAATAGTGCAATTATTTTCAATTGAAAATTATTTGAAAAAATAATTTTGATTTGAATTAAATATTTTTGAGAAGTGATTTCTCTCAAAATATTTATAAATTTCTATGAAATTTCTGGAACTGTTTCCAAATCTTCCAGGTTTAGAGATTCAAGATTCTCTAATTGATCATCTGAATCTGTTTCGATTTTTGAATCAACACTTAATATTAAAATGAGATTTTGAAGACATTCATAATCATTTTTTTTGCATTTCTTTAATCTCTTTGAGTTCTAATTTTACCTCTTTAATCTATTTTTGAAGATCTTGAACATTTATTACAGGTTTTTTGGATTTCTTTCCTCTATCCAATATGGTTATAAGGTTATAAGTACTTTTATTGGTAGAGGGTAAGAGAGAGAGAGTCTTTCAGCAGGCTTTGGTTTTTCTTCTAAAGATTTTAAAAGCTTGTCTAGACTATTAAAGATTTTTCAAAATAAATTGATAACTGGAATATTCCTAGGGTTCAATAAAAATAAATTTATGAATCTTTAAAATTTTCAAAACTCTTCAAAACTGATTTCACAATCAAAACTAATGAGAGAGACATTCAAATTTTAAATCCCTTTAAGAAAATCCAACTTCTTTATTAAAATCTCTTCAAAAATATAGTGGTATATCCTATAAGTACATACATATAGGATTAGTCCAGGAAGATATTAAACTCTTAACTAGAGAAAGATTAGATACCTCGATCTTAGCAGTCCTAAAAGATGCTAGGTTTTTCAACTTTACTGATTCTTTATTAGGAACTGTAAAGTCCAGTCTTAACAAAGGACCAATCAGCTTTAGTTGTTATCCAAACATAACTGTCTGTTTAAATGATACAAATATTTTAAAGAGTATAGTTCTTCAAATTAAGACTCATAACTATAAAATGCTTGCTGGATCCATTCCAATAGCATTAATTTTCAAAATTCATTACAAGGTAATGATTTCTGCTTTTGCCTCAAAACACATTCAACACTCATCAAAAGGAGAAACCCTTTTGCTTCATATTGACCTTTCGAAAGCCAACACTGTCATTCCAAGAACAATTCAATGGAAAGACATTACCCTACTAGAATATTAGACTTTAAAAGGAGCTACCCAACATGAAGCCCCAAAACAGACTGAACCCAATTCAGACCTGAGAAATATAACCCAATTTTCTGATGGTAGTGTAAAACTCACTTTTGCTAAAAAATCAACTTCATCCAGGTTTTTTGACAGCTTGTCTACCTCTTTAACTATTGATATAGAAAAAGTATCCCAACTTTCCTCTGTCATATATGCCTCATACACTTCAAAAGAACCTGTACAAATAGTTTAAATTATATAGCCAAGGTATTCTACATCTGATATGCCCAGATATACCAGAGAAATACCCAGCTCTATGCTTCAAAATGTTGACTACCAGATAAATATACCAAGACCAGTATATACTGATAGCCAATCTTCAAACCAAGAAGAAGAACATGCGTCTCCACCTTCTCCCACACCCTCTGCTATCACCCAAAACATTAAA
This sequence comes from Aleurites moluccanus, assembly GCA_948193065.1. Classification (NCBI taxonomy): domain Eukaryota; kingdom Viridiplantae; phylum Streptophyta; class Magnoliopsida; order Malpighiales; family Euphorbiaceae; genus Aleurites; species Aleurites moluccanus. The sequence continues at coordinate 13,048 of CANXYC010026225.1, forward strand.
GCATAAATAAATGTCTTTGAAAATGATTTTCAAATTGATAAAAAACTTCTTTATGAAGATTTTTATTCAAAAAATAATGAATCAAAGAAAATTTAGTTTTTTCAAAACTTCTTGAAAGTTAGAAATGAAATTCAAAAAAAATATTATGCTTATTGTAATGAGCATAAAGTTCAAATCAAAGTTTTTGATTGGTTTGAAATTTAAGCAAATCAAAACAATATTGCATATCCTTTCAAAAATTCAAACAAATCTATTAATCTTGTCACCTCTAGGAACAAACTCCTGAAATGGAAGGTAGATGGTTAAACTATTCAGTCTGAACACCCTCCTTTTAGAAAGATTTCTATTCCTTATGGTGAACATGAGATAAAAGTTGTGCCTTTCAAAAAATTTCAGGATGAAGATTATATAAATCTTAAGAATATTGTCCTTCAGAACAACTTTTCAAATGCTAAACTTCAAATAATAGGAAAACAATTGACTAGGATAGAAAGCCAAATCCAAAAGTTAGTTGTCTCCTCTACTGTTGTTTTCAAACCTATAGGATTATAAGACAAAAAACTTAAAAATCCAGTCTTCAAACCTTTTCAGGTTTCAAAAAATAGTCAACAACAATTTTAAACCAACAAACTTGAGTTTGTTCATGCTATTAGAGATCTTCAGAGTAGGATAGAGCAAACCTTTACTTCCCAAACTACCTTTGGATCCTATAGATGTATAGCACTTGAAACTCTTCAATCCCAATCTAGAAACGTCAGTGCTATAGAGCAAAACCAAACGATTTCTGATGAAGAAGCTTTCAAATAGGAAGAAAATCCTCAAATCAGTAGACTGATCTAGCATAATCTTGTTCCTAGGATTACAGCTCCAGACTTAGGGCTAGAAAACAAACTCAATATCTTAGTTCAGTCTATATTCAATACCTCATCTATCTATAGGTGGAAATCCCAAAGTGCACGATGGACCAATAAATTTACTCTTATTGGGAAGAGCGTTCTATCCATAGGGTCATATGGTTTCAATCTCACAAGAAACATATTGGTCACAAGACCATCAACATAAAATATAAATTCAGTCAAGATAGCAAATGGTTTTATATGACTTGGTCCAAGGAAGAATGACCAAGCCATTTGCATTCATATAATGTAATCACATGGAACAATTCATTAATTAGTTGAGAACATCATAGGGATTTCAAATAATAGGTGTATAATATAATATCATGTATATGAGAATTATATGGGTGAACATTAAGAATGTTTGAACATATCATTTCAAAGAAGCAATAAGCAAATGCAATGTTCATACTTACCTCTACACAATTTACTCTTGAGTTTCCTTTAATAGTTTGCTCAATAACAATCTCCTCAATTTCCTTGATTTTCTTCTCCTATGAAATTTCCCCAAATATTCAAAATTAGGGTTTTCCTTAATCAATAATACTGAATATGATTTCTTAATATTTAACCATCTTATAGTTGCTATTTTTAATTCCCAACATCAATTTAATTTATCTTTTAAAGAAAATCTGAAATTCATTTCGAATTTACTGTTCATGTTACTATTCATGACAGTCTATAAATTCTGAGTTCTCTAACATTAATTACCATTAATAGCTTCAAAATGCTTGTAATAAATTCTATATACACATAATTAACTATTCTAACTATCAGACTTTATTAATCTAAAAGAAAATGACATTTGAAGAAAATTTACCTTATTTCTCCAAAACTGAATTTCTTGAAAAAATCTGCTTGAAACTGTCGATTGATGCCTTAAAATATGATAATCTAGAGATTTAATGCATTAATTTTGAGTATTAATGCATTAGAAAATGAATAGAACTAATCTGAGAAGAACTGAAGAAGAACGAAGAGAAGAAGAAAGAAAATCGTGAAGAAAATTGCTACTGGGCACTGGTTAAATAGACTACTGCCCCAAAATTTCGCTTGCCAGCTCGCCTCGCCAACTCACCTTGGCAATGCCACCTAGCATAAGCCAGCTCGCAATTCCCACTTCGCCAATTTGCTCCGGCAATGCCACTTCGCATAAGCCACTTCGCATATTCAATTCGCATATGCTTCCTCGCCAAACTCTCCTCGCGAACTCCTCTTCACATATGCCGCCTCGCATAAACCACCTCGGCAATGCCTCTTCGCCAACTAGCTTCGCCTACCTCCCTCTTCGCATATGCCACCTCGGTAATGCCTCTTCGCCAAACTCGCCTCGCCTATCTCCCTCTTCGCATATGCCACCTCGGCAATGCCTCTTCTCATAATGCCACCTCACCAAATTCCTCTTCGCCAAATTCCTCTTCGCCTAACTCCACTTCGCATATGCCACCTCACATATACCTCTTCGTCAAATTCCTCTTCGTTTAACTCCACTTCGCATATACCACCTCATATATGCCTCTTCACCAATTGCCACCTCGGCAATCTCACCTCGCCACTTCTCTTGCTCGCATTGCCGGCTCGCTAACACTAATCTCTGTTGAGCTGAAACCCTTTCTCAATAACTTATATTTAATCCACTCGCAAATGAGCTACAGACATCCAAACTTCTTGATTCTTTTTGCCACTTAAAATAGACATTCAGGGATCCAACATATCCAAAATACAAATCATAAAGATAACTACATAGACCATGGTGACTCTCTAAATTCACCCTGACTTACTGCCCAAAATTCTTCCGAACAGACCTGAGAAATTCCACTCTCCACTGAGTTATACTTATCCAAATCTCCTGAAATTTTACAACCAACATCAAAACACACAAAGGAACATTTCTCATGTTTATACTTTTGGCTCAAATAGTGTCAGTCATTCCCAGAAAATTCAAACATACACAGATTCCTGCAGAAATTAATGGTACAGACAGGTCCTGATCAAAGAGGCGTAACTCTTCATAAACACAGAATTTTACCAAACCATTTTATAGAATTAAAGATGAGATATACAACTATAACTTTTATATTTTACACTTTATCAAATTATTCTTTTAAAATCAAGAAATCAGCCTCACAAAAAAATCCATACTGCAACCAGAAATTTTTGGATTTCCTCAAACATTCATATCTTCAATTAATTAAATTCATCAAACATACAATTAATAAAATAACAAAAATGATAAATATTACATTCTTCCCCCCTTAAATAAATTCATCCTCGAATTTATAATAATCTGCCTTAAACCTGAAATAGATAGGGATATTTATCTTGCATGCTTTGCTCACTTTCCCAAGTGCACTCTTCCATAGCTTGATTTCTCCATAGGACTTTAACCATTGGTATATCTTTATTCCTTAGCTTCTTAACCATTCGGTCTACAGTTGCAATTGGAGATTCTTCATATGTCAGATCTGGTTGGAGATCCACTTCCGGAACTTGTAGCACATGAGAAGGGTCAGCAACATACTTTCGAAGCATTGATACATGAAATACCGAATGCACATTTTCCATGCTTGGCGGCAAAGCCAACTTGTATGAAACTTCTCCAACCTTGCTCAGAATCTCAAAGGGTCTAATAAATCGACGAGACAACTTACATAATTTGCCAAACTGTAGAACTCCTTTCATTAGAGAGATCTTTAGAAATATAAGATCTCCAATGGAAAACTAAAGGTCTTTCCTTTTTGGGTCGGCATAGCTCTTTTGGCCACTGAAAGCTGTCTTTAATCTTTCTCGAATCAGTGGAACCTTTTCTGACGTATATCTTATCAATTTCGGTCCTTCGATATACTTTTCTCCAACTTCATCCCAACACAAGGGAGATCTGTATTTCCTGCCATACAAAGCTTCATAAGGAGACATCTGAATCGTGGAATGATAGTTGTTGTTGTAGGCAAACTATATTAATGGCAAGTGAGCATCCCAATTTCCTCCAAAGTCTAGAATGCATATCATCAGCATGTCTTCTAGAGTTTGGATAGTCCTTTCTGATTGCCCATCTATTTGCGGATGAAAAGCTGTGCTAAAATCAAGCTGTGTACCCAGACATTCTTGCAATTTTTGCCAAAACCTCGAGGTGAACTGAGTACCTCTATCTAAGATAATCGAAACTAGAACTCCATGAAGTTTGACAATCTCATCAACATAAGTCTGGGCATACTGAGATGCTGTATAAGTCATCTTGACTGACAAGAAATGAGCTGATTTGGTTAATTTATCCACAATGACCCATATCGAGTCATAGCCCCTTGAAGTCCTTGGCAATCCAACAACAAAATCCAGAGTCACCCTCTCCCATTTCCATTCTAGCAATGGTAACTCTTGGAGTAGTCCCGATAGTTTCTGATGCTCAAACTTGACTTGCTGACAAGTTAGACATTTGGATACATATTCTACAACATCTCTTTTCATTCCACTCCACCAATATGAATTCTTAATGTCATGGTACATCTTAGTTGCACCTGGATGTACATTATACTTGGCATGATGTGCTTCCTTAAGAATCATATCTCTCAAACCATCAATTGCTGGAACACATAACCTGCTACTATGCCTCAACATGCCATCAATCACACTAAATCCTGGAGCTTTTCTAATCCCACATCATTCTTTATTTTCACCAACTGAGGGTCTTTGTCTTGAGCTTCTCTAATTTGATCAATGAGAACCGGCTTGACTTGAAAATTTGCCAAAAGCACTCTGGAATCTGTTAATTCCAAACTGATTCCCATATCATGCAATCTTTGCATTTCCCTCACTAAGGATCTTCTACTCACTTGAATATGGGCTAAGCTTCCCAAAGACTTCTTGCTTAATGCATCGGCTACCACATTTGTTTTCCCTGGATGATACAAGATTTCACAGTCATAATCCTTAAGCAATTCAACCCATCTTCTCTGCCTAAGGTAAAGATCTTTCTGTTGAAATATATACTTCAAACTCTTATGATTTGTGAAAATCTCACATTTTTCACCATACATATAATGTCTCTATATCTTTAGGGCAAATACAACTGCAGCCATCTCAAGATCATGAGTTGGATAATTTACCTCATGCTTCCTCAACTGCCTCGAAGCATAGGCTATCGCCCTACCATGTTGCATAAGCACACAACCAAGCCCTACTATCGATGCATCACAATACACCGCATATCCTCCTTCACCCGACGGCAAAGCTAAGACAGGTGTCATGGTGAGACAAGTCTTTAACTTCTAGAAGCTTTCTTCACATGCATCAGACCATAAAAAATTTAATTTGCTTCTGGGTAAGTTCGCTCAAAGGAGTTGTAATCTTGGAGAAGTCTTGAACAAACCTCCTGTAGTAGCCTGCCAAACCCAAGAAACTTCTAACTTCTGAAAGATTTGTGGGTCTAGGCCAACTAAGAATTGCATCAACCTTTCTAAGATCAACTTCAATCCCTTTTTTGCTCACTATATGCCCCAGAAAGCCCACACTCTCAAGCCAGAATTTACACTTTGAAATTTTGGCGAACAGCTGATGCTCTCTCAAAGTCTTCCATCAATAAACACAATGACAAACTTGTCCAAAAATGGCTTAAACACCCTATTCATTAAGTCCACGAATGCAGCTGGTGCATTAGTCAATCCAAATGGCAACACTAAGAACTCATAGTGTCTATATTTGGTCCGGAAAGCCGTCTTCGATACATCCTTATTCTGAATTCTCAACTGATGGTACCCCGACCTCAATTCTATCTTGGAGAAATGACTTACACCTTGCAACTGATCAAATAAATCATCTATTCTTGGCAAGGGATACTTATTCTTGATAGTTACCTTGTTGAGCTACCTGTAGTCGATACACAATCTCATAGAACCATCCTTCTTCTTCACAAAGAGTATAGGTGCTCCCCACGGTGAACTACTGGGTCTATTGAATCCCTTATCAAGCAAATCTTGCAATTAGATTTTCAATTCTTTCAACTCAACTGGTGCCATACGATAGGGAGGAATAGAAATCAGAATCGTGCCAGGTAGCAACTCTATACCGAACTCTATCTCTCTATCTGGTGGCAACCCTGGTAATTCTTCAGGAAATACATCCAAAAACTCATTAACTATTGGAATCGACTCCATACCTCTCACTTCCTTACAAGTATCCCGGACATAAGCCAAATATCCTTGGCAACCCTTTCTTAACAACCTTCTTGCCCCAATGGCAGATATCACATTATATGGTACTTCGCTCTCCCCTTGAAACTCAAATTCCTCACCCGAAGGTGCCTTAAAGACTATCTTCTTTCCATTACAATCTATAATAGCATAGTGCTTGGACAACCAGTCCATGCCCAAAATCACATCAAACTCCAACACAGGCAATTCAATCAAATCCACATTTAAGCTCTTGCCACCTATGCTAACCATACAAGATGGATAGGAGTTCTAGACTTCAATCTCTTCCTCTAAAGTAGTAGAAACAACCAACACACTTTCAAGCAATTCACAAGGCACATGCAACTTCTTAGCAAAGCATGATGATATAAAGGAATGTGTAGCTCCTGAATCAAACAATACTCTAGCATTCAAGGCTTGGATTGGAAGAATACCTGTAACCACTGTGTTAGATGCTTGGGCTTCATGCTGTGCTAGAGCAAAAACTTTCCCTCTGCCTCTACCCATAGGAGTCGATCCTGAAGCCTGGGTCACATGTTGTCCTGATCCTCTGCTAGCCTCAACAGTCCTACCCAAAATAGCCCTGCCCCCTCCTGGCTGCTGACTAATGCTCCTCTCTCGACTCATCTAAACTGTAGCCTAAGAAGCCTGTGGTCTTCCTTCAATAGATGGTTGCGGACAATTCTTGAGAAAATGACCTTGTTGTCCACACCTAAAACATGCTCCTGAGGCATAGCAACAAGGGCCATTATGAAATTTGCCGCATGAAGGACACAAAGGTTTAGGAGCCCTGGATGGTGCAAAGATAGCTAAACCATGGCTCATCTGAGAAATGGATCCAGGAGTAGTCCGACTCTACTGTGACCTCTTTGTAAGTCCTCTATATCCACTCCTAGAAGCTGACTGATGGGTCACTCCTATAATCTTCATCGCACTATCTGGTTTAGAAGAACTATCTGCTTTGAACTTCTTCTTTTCAACCCTTTCTGATCTGGTTTCCATCTCCCTGTTTTCAATTATCCTAGCCTTGTCCACCAGCTTAGAATAGGAATCAAACTCAAGAGCAGCTAGGAACTTAAACAATGGAGCCACTAATCCTCTGCGGAACCTTTGAATTCGTGCTGCTTCTGTAGGCACTAATGCAGGAGCAAATTTACTTAACTGGCTGAACTTCCTAGCATGCTCTGAAACACTCATGCCAGGGGTTTGAACCAATCTCTTAAACTCTAAAGATTTAGCTTCTCTCACGCTCTTAGGAAGAAATTCGTTCAGCACCAATTCCTTGAATCTTTTCCATGATAGATCCTCATTTTCCTGAAGCATGCTAGAAATGCTTCTTTTAAACCAATCCTTGGCTTCTGCTTTTATCAAATATCCCACAAACTCTATGGCTATGCTGTCAGGAATCCGCAGAATCTGCACTTTCTCTTCAAT
>CANXYC010026320.1:0-21107 GCA_948193065.1 Aleurites moluccanus
TATATATATATATATATATATATATATATATATATATATATATATATATTTGTGAAAATGGTTAATTAGAATAGCATGTAATTGGGGTTCTTCATGGTACTGGTTGCGAAAGCTAATCCCATACCCTAGGACCGTCACAGCCCTATAATGGGGGATGTGACAGATGACTAAATTTTGGACCAGTGTTGTGTATGTTTTGAAGTTATTCAGTCCTTTAGTTCGTGTGCTCAAATTGGTTGATAGTGAGAAAAAGCCAGCAATGGGTTATATTTATGAAGCTATGGATAGGGCTAGAGAAGCAATTGCAAAGTCCTTCAATGAAAATGAAGAGAAGTATAAGGAAGCCTTTAAAATTATAGATAATAGGTGGGAATGTCAACTCCATCGACCTTTACATGTAGCAGGGAATTATTTGAATCCTGAATTTTTCTACTCAGACAATGACAAATATGATGATGTAGAAGTTATGAAGGGTCTATATGCAGCTTTAAAAAGGTTGGTTATAAGCCATAAAGAGCAAGAAAAAATTATTGAGCAATTGGCTATGTATCGAAATGCATAAGACATATTTGGAACTTCTTTAGCTATAAGGCATAGAAAAACAAAATCTTCAGTTTAATAAATTTTAAACTTGAGTGATTTATTACATATTGATTGAAATTTACTAGAGTATCAGTCTAACACTCGTGCATTTAATCTACTATGAACAACTGAGTGGTGGATGTCTTATGGATCTTCAACTCCACAATTGAAAAAATTTATTGTGAAAGTTCTTAGTCTTACCTGTAGTGCATCTGGTTGCGAGCGTAATTGGAGCATTTTTGAACATGTAAGTGATTAATGTGTAATTTTTGCTACTTCTTATATACTTGTTTGGAAGAGTAGGTAATTAATAATTTGTTGCATAACAAAATGATGTTTATTAGCATTAATATATTTCAGGTTCATAGCAAAAAGAGAAATAGGCTTGCTCAACAAAAATTGAATGATTTGGTGTTTGTGAAGTATAATTGAGCTTTGAAGCGTCGATATGATGCACGAGACCCCCATTTCTTTGAATGACGTTGATGATGCCAATGAATGGTTGATGGGTAGACTAAATGAAGAAGCAGAAGAAGATGATGAAGTTGTGTTTGAAGATGATGAAGTTGTGTTTGAAGATGATGATTTAACGTGGAGTGCAGTTGCTAGAGCAACTGGAGTTGAAGAGAATGCTTATAATACTAGAGTAGGAGGAGGAGCAAAAAGCAAAAATATCATGTATGCATCTACTCCAAGTGCTAGGCCTAAAGATAAGGAAAAAACATCATCTTCTAAATTGAGAGGAGGCAAGACTCCGCTTATACTTAGAAATGATGATGAAGAAGAGATTGATTTTGAAGATTATAATGAAGAGGATGAAGAAGAGAACCTTGAAGACGAATATTATGATGATGGTGGTGGTGATGATGATGAAGATGATGCTACTATTGATATAGATTAGTCATTAATTATTATTTCAATTTAATCTATTTAGATTTTAGTGGACTTAGAATTATGTTGATAATTTTAAAACTTTTATTTGGCTATTTTTGGACTTCAAAATTAAGAGCATTGCTAAATTTTTTATGGTTTTTGACTTTTTTTTTTTTATGTTATTGGTATTAGAATATTTAAGTATTTTATTTTATAAGTATGAATAATTAAATTATTTGTTAAAAATATTTTTTTATTTATATTGCGTCTCATGTCGCTCAGGCGCGCGCCTGCGCCTAGGCTCCAGGACTCCTTTGCGCCTAAGTGCGCCTTGCGCCTGTAATAACTATGATTGTGGATAAAGAAATTAGTTTAGAGATCAGTTTGTAGACATATTTATAGGAATAAAGACAAAAAAAAAAAAGGTTGAGAAAAGAATTAGAGTTGGGACTTGGAATATTGAGTTTTTTACATGCAAGTTTGATGGAACTTGTAGACACCATGGAGAAGAAAAGTTAATGTGGCTTGCATTCAAGAGAACAAATGGGTAGGAGAAAAAAAGTAAAGAAGTGGGTGATATATGCTACAAATTATGATATACATGAAATGGGAGGAACAAAAATGAAGTGAGTATCATTTTAGATAAGATACTAAAAAATACAGTGGTAGTAGTGAGAAGAGTAGGAGATAGAAATATTATTGTTAAGTTAGTTGTTGAAGTAGTAGTGATGAATTTAGTTAGTGTTTATGCTCCAAAAATTAGATTAGATAGTGAGAGCAAGCAAAAGTTTTAGGAGGATATGGACAATCTTATGCAAACCATACCAAATAAGGAGAAGGTGAAGACATAAATGGACAAATAGGAGGTGATCGACAAGGTTATGAGAAGGTGCATGAAAATTTTTGCTATGATATGAGAAAAAAGAAGGGGACAAACATCTTTGATTCTACAATGATTTATGACCTAATCCTAACAAATACTCACTTTATAAAAATGAAATATCATCTAGTGACTTTTAAAAGTGAACAAAATGGATGTCAATTGACTTTCTTCTCACAAGAAAGACAAATCTAGCCTATGCAAGGATTGCAAAGTGATTTCAGTTGAGATTTTAACAAGTCTAATATAAGTTGGTAATTTTAGATATCAAAATCAGGATAAAAACAAGGTGTAGAAGAATTACGACATTTAGAATAAAGTGATGGGAATTAAAAGTAGCTAAGCAAGTGATATTTAATAAAGAACTCTTCAAATCAGAAGTATGAAAGTAAGACATAGGCGTCAATACTATGTGGATAGACATGGTTTCAAGGATTAGGAAAATTATTAAAAAAGTTCTGGAAGAGTTTAAAAGACACGGCCTAACTTCAAAGGAGAGGCGGTGGTGGAGTGATAAAGTACAAAAGTTAGTGAAAAGTAAAAGGGAATGACACAAGAGACTATCAAAATGTGATAATGGAGAGACCTATAAGTAATAAAAAAAAAGCAAAAAAAGAGAAAAAAAGGTCATGACCCAAGCAAGAACATGGACTTTTAAAAATATGTATGAGAAACTTGGAATGGAGGAAGGTGAAAAGGATATCTAAATATTAGCAAGTACGAGAGAAATAAAATGTCGAGATCTCAATTATATAAGGTGTATCAAGGATAAAAAATTAAATGTCTTGGTGAAAAATGAGGACACTAAAAAACAGTGAATAAGTTACTTTGATGAATTTCTCAACAATGGCCAAGGTGGTAACGTGATTGACATAAACCACATCACTATAAAGAAGAATGTGATTTTTACTTGAAGGATTAGATTTTCAAAGGTCAAAGGCTTTGAAGATGATGAAACTTGGGAAATCCTATGGTCCCGATGAAATGCCGATTGAAGTATAGAAGTGTCTGAATGATGTAGGAGTAACTTAGTTAACCATATTGTTTAACAAATTCCTAACTTCAAAGAAAATGTCAAATGAATAAAGGAAGAATATATTAGTAACCATTTTAAAAACAAAGGAGACATTCAGAGTTAATCAAACTACAGGAAAATTTAGCTCACGAGTTATATTTTGAAGTTTTAGGAAAGAGTTATAGAACGTCGCTTTACATCTACCTCTGCAACCAATTCGGATTCATGCCAATTCGATCAACTATGGAAGCAATTTTTCTCATTAGAAATTTGATGGAGAAATACAGAGATACGAGAAAAGACTTGCATGTGGTTTTCATTGACTTTGATAAGGTTTATGACAGAGTCTCAAGAGAAGTTTTATAGTGGGTGTTAGAACGTAAATGTATATTGATTAGGTACATACGAGTATTGAAAGACATATATGAAGGAGCGACTATTAGTGTGTGCACAATTGGAGGAGACTCATGAGACTTTTCTATATCTGTGGGTTGCATCAAGGGTCCACAATGATCCCTTACCTCTTTGCTTTAGTTATGGATAACAAAACATTTACAAGAGGAAATTTTTTGGCGCATAATGTTTGCAAAAGATATTGTGTTGGTAGATGAAACACAGGAAAGAGTTAATAAAAAGTTAAAAGTTATAGAAGAGTACTTTGAAGTCAAAAGATTTCAAGTTAACTAAAACCAAGATAGTATACATGTATTGCAAATATAGTGAAGGCCAAAGTTGAGATAACGATGGAGTTAGTTTGGATGAAATGATATTGGCCCTATGCATCATTTTAAATATCTAGGCTCAATTATTCAAGGAGATGGAGGTTGTGAGGAAGATATAAGCCATAAAATAAAAGTTGAGTGATTGAAATGGAAGTCTGTCATGAAAGTCCTGTGTATATAAGATTCCAAATAAATTGAAAGCAAAATTCTATTATTCGACCATCTATGCTATATGACAGTGAATGTTGAATAATGAAGAAATAACATATATAAAAGATGAGTGTTATTAGATGAGTATGCTAAAATGTATATATGGTCATATTAGAATGAATATATTACGAAATAAAAGCATTAAAGATAAAGTGAAAGTTGCATCAATTGAAGATAAAATGAGATAAAGAAGATTAAGATGATTTGAGCATATGAAGCGGAAACTAGGGAAGCTCCGGTTAAGAAGATTGAGAACATTGTGATAGAGGAGAGAAATAAAAGAAGGGATAGATCTAAAACATCGTGATAGATGAAAGGAAGAAAGGAAGAGATATATTTAAACTAACTTAGAGGGAAGGAATACAATATGATTTAAAAATATTATAATTATCAAAAAAATGTCACCCAAAATCGTTTAGAGTGGAAATAAGAATTCATGTAGCGAATCCCAATTAATTTTGGGATTAAAGCTAAGTTGAGCTAATCAAAGGGGACTGTTGGTATAGCAGGAACCATAAGCGTATCAATAAATGATGACTCAATTGGCTGTCCTCTCAGATTGCTCTATGTAGATTATTTGTCTCAAGGCTAATCTTCTTTGGATGTCAGCTCCTAGCTGTTTTTTCCTGACCAGGTTTACTTCAATGACATTCTTTAATCTGTTTCTTCTTGTTACATTTATGCTTGGAGGTGAGGTTTTTGCGTGCTATGTTGTTTTTTATTGGATGAGTTATATGGTTACTTAAAAGATGTGGACAACAGATTGATTTTAGCATTAAAGACAATGTACATATTATGCTTGTCTTGTATTCCTAGCAGTTGATTGTTTGCTTAGCCTAATGCTTGCATAACCAAAAGAGTTGTCAGCCCCTAGCATGGTGAATAGTGATGATTTTTTGTCATAAAAATGCACAGGAGGTGTTCACCATTATTGTTGAATATGTGTATTCCAAGGTGTAATTGTCTCTCAACTAGTTTCTGCTTTTGCACCAAATTAATTGAAGAACAGCATTTGTTTGAATTGAAGTAATTTTTGTTGCTCAACTTGACTCTATGATTATCTGTCTCATTATAATAAAGGGGTTTCATCAATTTCTATTGCAAGAAAATTAGTATGCTAGAAATTGGTCAGTTATAAACAGTTTGTCATGTTCAGGATGTGCATGATTTTATATTTATCTGAAATTTAAGCTAGTTATTTCGTTTGGCCCTACATCTTGGTTCTGTTTGTGTTTCACCAAGCAGGTAAATTAAATAGGTCCACAGAGATTTGTAAAAATCCAAAGAAATTTCACTGTGCTGCCTTCATGTGAGACCTTTTGTGGCATTTACCTAATGCTGTATTTAAAACCTGTACGTTAAAAATAATGCTTTCCCTATGTAAAATTTTGCAACTTTGCTTATTAAATTGGACTATATTTTATTGTATGATTGTCTTTAATTAACTCCTGATTATTATGCAGGTGATTGATAAGATTAGAGTTGTGATTCTTGGGGGTAAATTGGGACTAATATGCTAGTAACTCCAAGTCAGGATCTTTCTGCTCTGATGTATGGCTCCTCGACCTCTCCACTCGACCTCCTCGTAGGCTTATTTTTATTGTACTCCTAGTACTTGTGCCTATTTGTGTGATTGGAATCTTCACACATGCCCGGAAAATCTCCTATTTTTTCCGCCCACTTTGGGACAATCCCCCATCTCCCTTTGAGCGCCTGCCTCACTATTATGCAGACAATGTTTCAATGGAACATCTTTGTCGCCTTCATGGTTGGTCCCTACGCACTGAGCCCCACCGCGTTTTTGGTGGCATCATCTTTAGCAATGAGGTAGACATTCTTGAGATCAGATGGAATGAGCTTCATGCCTACATCACTAAATTTGTAATTGCTGAGTCTAACACCACTTTCACTGGAATTCCAAAACCCCTCTTCTTTGCCTCAAATCCAGGTCGGTTTGCCTTTGCTGAGGAAAAAATTGTCCATGATGTATTTTCAGGCCAGACTGCTGTCCATGGATCATATGAAGATCCTTTTGTACTCGAGTCCGAGCAGCGAGCAGCTATGAACGGTTTGCTCCTTCGTGCAAGGATTTCAAATGGTGACTTGCTTATTATGTCAGACACTGATGAGATACCAAGCCCACATACTGTGAAACTACTACAATGGTGTGACGGAATACGTCCAGTCTTGCATCTAGAACTGAGGCACTACATGTACTCATTTGAGTTCCCTGTAGATTACAGTAGCTGGCTTACCACAATCCATGTTTATGACCCATGGACCAGATATTGGCATTCACGCCAAACTGACGTTATCTTTTCTGATGCTGGATGGCATTGTAGCTTTTGCTTTCGACGACTTCAGGAAATCGTGTTTAAGATGACTGCTTATAGCCATGCAGGTAGAGCGAGAAGAAAGGATTTTCTATATTATTCTAGGATTCAGAAACTCATTTGCAGTGGAGATGATCTCTTTGATATGCTACCAGAGGAGTACACATTTCAGGAATTGATTAAGAAGATGGGTTCAATACCCCGTTCAGCTTCTGCAGTTCATCTTCCTGCATGTTTGATACAGAATGCAGTTAAGTTTTCTTCTTCCTGTAGGATGTTTACTATCACCAGAATGAAGGTTTCTGGTGAGCCCCAAATAATGAGCAGAAAATATGTAGTATTAGTGCAGACTGAAGTTTTTCTTGCTTTATTTTCCATTTCTGTCCTTCCTTGAATATATAATTTTACATTTGATGTCAAAATTGTATCATCCATTACATTGTATTGCAATTGTTACTTAGGGTTTTGGATACCATTTAGTAGATAATCAGTTCTTTGCCCCATTCTATTATCCCCACACACACTCTCTCCCCTTTTCAGATGGAAGTTGATTGTTCTAGTGGTGGGTTGTTTTGAAAAGTTATAAATATAATGAAGACCATGGGAAGAGATCTCATAGACAGGTTTCTTTTATTATTCATTTGTTATAACTTCAAATTTTATTTTAACTTGTGACAATATTTAATTTGTTATCCTCTATTAGAACATAATCAATATCTGTCCCATCTTCAGGAGACTATGGGCTCTGACTCTGCAGTCTGCAGTCATTTATCCTTTTTGCAGACCTTGGAATAGCTAACAGAGATGCCTGCTGAGCCCATATAGGTAGACCTGTTCCCAGGTCCGACCCAGGACTGAACCCGGGTGAGACCACTTATGATTTAGTCACAAGTAATTAATTAAGTAGACAGATTATCAAATTATCTGTTTTTATTTGTTTTAATTCTCTCTTCTTGCATTGAAGGATGCCTTATGCTAGAACTGGACAAATTGAGTTGATAGAATGGATATATATATATATATATATATATATATATATACTCGTATGCATTAGGTTATGCATTAAGGTGCTAATAAGCAAGACTGAGATTGACATTTTAACTTAAGTTTTGCTATTTGAATATTAGGGCCATGGATTATTCGAGATTTATGATGCTTGTTTTAGTTTTTCTAATTTTGGGATTCAAGATTGAGATTGGTTAGAAATTAGAATTCTGAATATTGATTTTAGGAAAAGTTCCATGTAACATTAAGTTGTTGATAGTCGACAAGCTCTCTTATTGCTATGGTGTTATTGCCTTGAGACATCTATCTATTTACGTTTTTAATTTTCATTTTAACTTTTGATGAGAATTTCCTATATTTTTATGCTTAGATATCCTCTGCCAACCTAATGTGTGTTGCATTGCAATGCAGCCAGATTTGGTGCTGTTCACAGGCAGGTTTTTCTTCTCTATTGCCTTTTACCTATCTGATTTCATTGGATGGCTTTCATATTATTCACTTGTGGTGCCTTCACAAACTTTTTCATTTGATCTAACTGGTGAGCTATATATCAAGGAAATATCTAAAAAATGATCTTGGTCTGTGCAGTACACCAACATTTTTGGCCCTTATTGACACAGCTGATGCAGTGTAGATGTGCATTAATTTGACTTGTGGAAAATCAGCCTAGTAAATTCTGATTGTGCATTTGCAACATTACTAGTAAATATGTTAATCTTAACCCTTTAGTCTTCTTAATTTACCCCTTTTACTATTATTGTTCTCCCCTCTCCCTGGGCTTCATTTAGGTGATCGATCAAAGTGTAGCAGATCTTAAATTTCCTAAATCAGTTATTTGAGAAATCATGATTCCTGGTATACTCAAAAGCTACAATGCATCTTATTGACTGATTCAATGTACTAGGATGAATTGATTGTTCCATATTTTGTGTAATTTTCCTTAAATTTATGGGGACTGTGACTACTGAATGATAAGGTGTTGTTTCAGTTGTTATATGAGATTTCCTGTCTGAAACAGAAACAAGTCAGGAGTTTTCTTTTCTTTCTTTATTTGTATTTTGTCTGAAACAAGGGAAATAGCAAAGAAAGTACAGAGCAGAAGAGAGAGAGAGTGAAGAATTAGCTAAATAAGGAAATGCCAGCTAAGCAAACTCTGCTGTACTCATCTATCTGCAAGGTTCGTATAGTTACCTACAAATTCTTATGTATAATCATATTTCCTTTGCATGAAGCAGTAAAGGCCAAATTAAGTGCTGAAAGTACTTCTTGCACCGTCCAAAGTTTATAGGGCATAATATTATTATATGGTCCCACAAGTTACTACTATAATTTTTTTTTTTAAAATTAAAATTTAAAATTTAATAAGAAGAAATAAAAATGAAAACCAAGAATAAAACAAACAACACTAGTGCTTTGCAATTTCCTAATTTTGTTTTTATTATATCCAATCAAATAACCTCTCTCCATTTTTCTTACTCATTTTAATTATGGATATATCATAATGTGGGTATTTGGATCTCAAATTGAAGATCCAAAATTTATTAATCACTTAAAAACATTATAGAACATAGCATTTTTAAATGATTGGATGTTTAGCTTGGAGCCAAATAAGTGATTAGAGAATTATAAATTTGATTTTGTAACTTGAGGTAGGGGTGAGAAAAAAATTAAGAAAATCAAACTGAATTGAACTTAGTTAGTCGGTTCATTTGATTAATTTTTTTAAAATTTCAATTAATTTGATTTTCTTTAAAAGAAAATTGAAATAATCGAACTGACTAATATATATATATATATATATATATATATATATATATATATATATATATATATTCATTTAAAAATATATATTTTTAATAATTTTATATTTATTTTATTTAAAAATCCAAAATAACTGAGTAATTAAATAGAAATATATTTATTCGGTTTGATTTGATCTAAAATTTTTTTGATTCCGTTTGATTTATTAAGTTTTTGAGAAGTTCAATTTAAATCAAACCGAACCGACCGATTGCTCCTCTACTTGAGAGAAGCAGTTAAATATTGTATATATGTTTGATGTCTCTATAGCTAAAATTTATAGGTTTTCATTTCAAGAAATATATCAATATGTATAAATATCTTAAATTTTGATGTTTTTATAAATGTATGATTTTAGTATATTGAAACTATTATCTTGTTAATGATTGATATTTTTAAAGAAAAAAATATATATTTTTAAATACTTAAAACTTTTTGAATTTTAAGTTTATATTTTGGATTTTATGTTATTATGTCAATAAATTTTTTTAATAATTTTGTACATTGATAAATTTACATAATGATAAAAGCTAAAAAAATTATGGGAAATTTATTGAAAATAGTTTTAAAATATTTAAAAAAAAATACATTGATATTTTTCAGAAGTTATATATTTATAAAAATATTGTTATAGTAGCAGATATATGGCAGGCAAAGGTGACAGTCGTCATTATAACATTTTTTAGCAACTCTTAATATAGATTATATGTCATTGGAAATTTTAACAATTGTAATTATTCACCACAAAAAATTTATATTTCCCCCTCAAAATTAATATATATGTATTAAAGAAAAATAATTTTTATGATTCGTTTAGATGATATGGATTCGAATTTTAAATTTGAATTTGAATCAAATATTTTAAAATTTTAAATATTTTTTTTTACCTAATTATTTCAAATTTATTATTTTTATTTTTAACCTAAAATCTCTATTTTTTTGCAAATTTTAAATTTTTTACTCCCCAAACAAAAAAATTATAAATTTATAAATTTTAAATCATATATTTGAAATATAAGATTTGAAATCAAAATTTTAAATTCAAATCCATATATCTAAATACAACCTTAAGAAATTAACTAGTAATTTAAACTCATTAATTAAAATAAAAATATATATATTTTCAAAATTAAATTTTCTCTCTTCTCTCTGGATGGTTACAATATTTTGGAAGAAAAAAATTACGAATTTGAATCACAAGATCAAAAGTTACAATATAATTATTTTTCTTATAAAGTTAAGTTTGAAATTTGAAATTGTTTAATATTTTTTTGAGAATTGATTTTTATCTTGGCAAAAAATATCATCAGCTCCTTATATTTTTACATTTTTTTCTATTAAATCCATATAGTTCACTTTTGATTGATATGACATTTATATTTTCATTGGTTAGAAACTTAGAATTATCAATTACATATTATTTTCATTTAAATTCAATCATAATATATTTTTATTAATTAGGTTTTGATCATTATATCATATAATTATATTATATTATATTATTAGAAAATTTATAGTTATCCATGAAATAGATTATGATATTTAATTTTTGCGTTTAAATTTTAGTATTATGCTTTATTTTATTTTTTATTTTTGTAGAAAAAATCATGTTTTTAGGAAATAATTTTATATATTATTAGCTTTCCTATTTTATTGTAAAACCCATTAATTAGATTATATTAGATTTATGGGATTAGATTAGATTACCATAAATCATGGGATTTGATTAGGTTTCCTATTTTGCTAGATTAGTGTATATAAAACTGACATTATTGTTTGATAATAAAATAAGAAATATATAATCTCTTTCAATTGTTGATATGGTATCAGAGCAGAACCATTTTGAGACTACCATTTAGTTTTTGAGGCCTTCATTGCCATTATTTTCTATTTTTCTTCCGCCGAGTAAAGTATTTTTTTTCTAGCCTTCATTGCCGGATTTTCCAAACTTTGTTTATCTATATTTTCTATCAGAGAAACAGAGTATTTTCTTGCCCTTTTTTGTGTCCATCCAAGAAAATGTCAGAGATTGAAGAAGTTACTTCTGTGACTAGATCTAATTAGGGAGCCAAAAATCTGCAACATGGAGAATTGCAAAACATACAATCTGCCTATAGGCTCGATGGGAAGAATTACCTAAAATGATCTCAGCTTGTTCGCACAATTCTCAAAGGGAAAGGAAAAATAAGTCATCTCACAAGTGTAGCCCCTAAATCAGACGATCCTCGCCTCGAAATTTGGGAGGAAGAAGATTCAATGATAATGGCCTGGTTGTGAAATTCAATGGTTCCTGAAATAAATGATACTTGCATGTTTTTGGCAACTGCAAAGGAGATTTGGGATGCTATTCAACAGACCTATTCCAAGGCGAAAGATGCAGCTCAAGTTTATGAAGTTAAAGTGAAAACAATGGTTGCAAAACAGGGAAGTAGAACTGTCACTGAGTATGCCAATCAATTGAAGTCCCTATGGCAAGAATTTGATCATTATACGGTGATACAAACTAACTGTTCAGAAGATGCAACTGTGTTGAAGAATTACATTGAGCAGGACCGTGTCTATGATTTTCTTGTTGGACTTAATCCAGAGTTTGATCAAGTGAGAATTCAAATTCTTAGAAAACAAGAAGTACCTTGTTTCAATGAAGTGGTAGCACTAATTCGAAGTGAAGAAAGCAGAAGAGGCCTAATGCTTGAACTACAAAGCACAGATGGCTCTGCTATGGTGGCTAGTGGCACTACCAAACCCAGAAAAGAAGTAGCTCTTCCAATTGAAAAAATTAAACAAAGCCGAGAAGGATTATGATGCACCTACTGTAAGAAGTCTCGCTATACTCGTGACAAGTATTGGAAGCTCCATGGAAAGCCTCCAAGTCGTGAGTGGAACCAAAGAAGTGATCAGCCCAAAGGAAGTGGACAGGTTCATGTGGCAGTAGCATTTCAAGGAGAAGCAACACCACAGGAGTCGAGTAGTCTCAATCATGAGGAGATAGAGAGGTTGAGATCTCTTATCAACAGCCTTGAAAAGCCTTCAAGTAGTGCTTCTCTAGCATGTTCAGGTAAGTTTCTAATTTCCTTTGGATTAAATGCCTTGGATATTACCTTTGCCAAATCATGGGTCACGGATTCTGGCACAACCGACCACATTACTCACTCATCTAAATATTTCTCAACCTATACACCATGTCCAAGCAATAGGAAAATAGCCTTAGCCGATGGATCCCTAGCTACTGTTGCAGGTCTATGTGATATTAAAGTAAATACATACATAACATTAAAAAATATTTTTCATATTCCTAAATTGTCTACAAATCTTGTTTCAGTTAAAAAATTCATTGAAAATTTATCTTGTAATGTGAAATTTCACAATAGTTATTATATATTTCAGGACTAGGATTCGGGGAGGACGATTGGATATGCTACAGAACAAAGTGACCTCTACTATCTTGAAGCACCAAGTCAGTCAAACATCACCACAAATAGATTTTCCTTTGTTTCAGAATCCATTTCATCCAATAAAGAGAAAATTTTCCTTCACCATCATCGACTAGGACACCCATCATTTCAGATTGTTAAGACCATGTTTCCTCTTTTATTTACAACTTAGATGTTGAGAACTTTAATTGTGAAGTGTGTGAACTTGCTAAATACTAACGCGTCTCTTTTTCAAAAAGCAATAATAGAAGTTCTATTCTTTTCTATCTTATACACAGTAATATTTGGGGTCCATTTACTATTTCTTTTATTGATGATTGCACCCATGTTACATGGATTTTTCTACTCAAACATAAATCAAATGTGAGTACCATACTTCTAAATTTTTGTTCTATGATAAAAAAACCGATTTGGGGTAACCATTAAAAGATTCAGGTAAGATAATGCCAAAGATTATTTCAACCAAACACTTGCCTCATTTTTTCAGAAAGAAGGAATAGTTCATGAATCATCTTGTATTTATACCCCGCAACAAAATGGGGTAGCAGAGCGAAAAAATGGCCATCTCCTTGAAAATACCCGAGCTCTATTGTTTCGAATAAATATATCTAAGTTCTTTTGGAGGAAAGCAATTCTTACAGCCACTTATCTCATAAATAGGCTACCTTCTAAAGTTTTGGGTTTCAAGAGTCCTATAGACATCCTTTCGACATTTTACCCAAACATAAAGACCAACAATAATCTAATTCCTAGAATTTTTGGGTGTGTGTCTTTTGTCCATGTCCATATTCAAACAAGAGGGAAATTGGATCTGAGAGCATTAAAATGTGTGTTTGTGGGTTATTCATCAACTCAAAAAGGAAACAAATGTTATCATCCTCCTTCCAAAAAAAATTTTGTCTCAGTAGATGTCACATTCGATGAGAACAAACCTTATTTCAGCACTCCTCATCTTCAGGGGGAGAATCCAATTAAGGAAGACGAGGATACTGGCCATGGTTCCTTACTTGATACTTTATTTTTGCTTGAACCTGAACCTAGATCCAAACCACCTGAATAAATGCAGCTGCCTGAACAACAACCTGAAAAATAACACGAAATACAACAGCCTGAAACACAGCCTAGACAGCCTCAAACAAAGTTTGATTCTGCCCCTGGTGATGTAAGATTTGACAAGGTGTTCACAAGAAAAAAGACGGCCACTCATGATCTTGTGCAAGTTCAAAAGTCCAATCCAAGTCCTTTGAATGAGGTAACAATTTCTAACTCTTCATTACAAGGTAATCTTGAGGTGCAGGAAAATAATGACAAACAAGACCTACCAATTGCTCTCCAAAAGAAAACCAGAGAGTGTACAAAGCGACCATTATACCCCCTTGCACAATATTTATCATTCCAAAAATTTTCACCCTCACACTAAGCCTTCCTTATAAGCTTAAACACTATCACCATCCCTACCACCTTACCTGAGGCTTTATCCAATGAAAAGTGGAAACAAGATATGAATGTGGAAATGGAAGCATTAGAGAAAAACAAGACATGGGAATTGGTGAAGTTACCAGCGCAAAAGAAACTAGTAAGCTGTAAATGGGTATACACGGTGAAGTATAGAGCAAACGGGTCAATTGAGAGGTACAAGGCACAGTTGGTAGCTAGAGGTTACACTCAAACATATTGGATTGATTACTTGGAGACCTTTGCTCCTGTTGCAAAAATAAACTCAGTAAGACTATTATTGTCACTAGCAGCTAATTGTGGTTGGGACTTATAACAGTTCAACGTCAAGGATGCTTTCTTGCTCGGGGAGTTGGAAGAAGAGATATATATGGAGGTTCCACCAGGATATGGGAAGAACTTGGCTACTGATACTGTGTGTAGATTGAAGAAATCTTTGTACGGCCTCAAACAATCACCAAGAACATGGTTTGAAAGGTTTACTAGAGTCATGTTGGCAAGTGGTTACAAGCAAAGTCAGGGAGATCATACACTATTTATCAAACACTCTCCTTCAGGGGGAGTTACAGCTCTTTTAGTGTATGTTGATGACATAATAATAACAGGGAATGATGATACAGAAAAATAGATGTTAAGCAAGTGCTTGGCTAAAGAGTTTGGGATTAAGGCATTAGGGAGGCTAAAATATTTTCTTAGGATTGAGGTTGCATACTCTGGACAAGGGATCTTTATCTCTCAACAGAAGTATATTACGGATCTTCTTAAAAAAACTGAAAAAACTGCATGTAAACCAGCAAGCACTCCTATAGATCCTAACCTTAAACTTGGTATAGTAGCGGAGGATACCACAGTCAATAGGGAGATGTATCAAAGGCTTGTGGGAAAATTCATTTATCCGTCTCACACAAGGCCAGATATAGCCTATGCAGTAAACGTAATTAATCAGTTTATGCACAATCCAAGGAAAGTTCACTTGCAAGCTGCTCACAGAGTGCTACAATACCTTAAAGGAATACCAGGAAAAGGTATTTTATTCAGAAGAAATGGAGATTTGGTGCTAGAAGCATATACTGATGCAGACTATGCTGGGTCAATTGTTGATAAAAGGTCAACCTCAGAATATTATACCTTTCTTGGTGGGAATCTAGTAACTTGGAGGAGTAAGAAGCAAAACGTCGTGGCTCGATCAAGTGCAGAGGTTGAATTTCGGACTATGGCCCAAGGTGTTTGTGAGTTACTTTGGTTGAAGATTATTCTTGAAGACTTGAGGATTAAATGGGATGATCCTATGAGACTTTATTGTGATAACAAATCCGCAATCAGTATTACTCATAACCCAGTACAACATGACCGGACGAAACATATTGAAGTGAACAGATATTTCGTTAAAGAGAAGCTAGAGAGTGGATTGATATGTACACCCTATGTTCCTGCACGTGGTCAACTTGCAGACGTCTTAACTAAAGGATTGAACAGTTCAAATTTTCAGACAATCATATCCAAGTTAGGAATGGAGAATAACTATTCACCAATTTGAGGGGGAGTGTAGAGAAATTCATGTTTTTAGGAGATAATTTTGTATATTATTAACTTTCCTATTTTGTTGTAAAACCCATTAATTAGATTATATTAGATTATATTAGATTTATGGGATTAGATTATATTACCATAAATCATGGGATTAGATTAGATTAGATTTATGGGATTAGATTAGATTACCATAAATCATGGGATTATATTAGATTTATGGGATTATATTAGATTACCATAAATCATGGGATTTAATTAGATTTCCTATTTTGCTAGGTTAATGTATATAAAGCTGACATTATTATTTGATAATAGAATAAGAAATATACAATCTCTTTCAATTGTTGATAATTTTAAATTGATCATCACTTAAAGATAATATTGTGATTTATATATAATTATATTTGGTATATTATTTTTTATTATTTATTTAATATGATATTTTTTTTAATTCAATATAATTAATCCTAAATATTTTGTGAGAATGATGTGTTAATCTATTATTTGTTGATATATAATAATGAAAAGTTTTAATACTTTGTTTGGATATCATTTGCTTTACATATTTTTATTTGGTTTGGATTGTTTTTATTATTGACTAAAGTTTAGATTATTTTTATTTATAATTATTATATCCTTTATAAATATTTATAAGATATTTTTTGTGATAATATATGTTATCTAATTTAGTAAATCATATGTTATATTTTATGACTTATTTTATAAGAATTTGGATAATTTATCAATTAAATTTAAATTATATAAAATTACTCAAAATTCTATTTAGATTTACATTATTAAAGAATTTTTTTAATTTTACATGAATTATGTATGAGATTAGAATGTTTCTTTTTAATATATATATATATATATATATATATGGTTGTAATTTTTGATATGATGATGGTGATAAAATATTATAAGATATATTTTTAAATTAATTTTTTTTTTTTTTGCAGTTTTGTCCATTTAAAAAAGTAGTAAATATAATTTTATTGTATGTTTTATTTTTTAATTTGCTTTTAAGAATGAGTTTTCTTTGAATATATATATATATAATTTGATATATTTCACAATATATTCTATAACATTATAAACATATTTTTCTTTTATGCTTTTAATTTGTTTTCAACAATGAATTTTTCCTTAAAAAATATATTTTTAATAATTTACTATCAATTAGTAAATATTTATAATATTATTTAATATATAAATACTTTTTATGCTTTTCTTCTCTGTATATTAATAAATAATATATATAATTAAATATAATATAAAATATCTATAAGTTGAAAAAAAAAAAAAAAACTACCACCGTGTTCCCTAGACTGGGTATATTTAAGTTGACGAAATTAGTGAGGCATTGACGATTTCAAAAGAAACTCCACTGAAAGTGACATTTGTTTGTGATGAAGTTTCTTGTAATTTTTTTTACTGTTAATATTTGCTGTCTTTTCCATCTCCTTGCAAATCAGGTGTTGATAAATCGCCAATCCGTTTAATTTGATCTGGTGTAATTTAATTTGAGATTAAATTATGATTTAATAAGTATTATGAATTATATTGATTTAAAAAAATTTTAATTCTGTATTTTATAAATTTAATTAAATATTATATATATCAATCCGTAAATTATCCAAACTCATTTCCCAATAATATATATATATAATCAGCCATTATATATTTTTTTATTCCATATCCAACATTTTTTTTTCATTTCTTACAACCATGTCTCATATATTATTATAATTAGTACCATTTACAAAGTTAAAATAAAAGGTTAAAAAATTTATATATGATTAAGTTTTGAATGATTCCTTCTAATTATCCATTTTTCTACCTAATTTTTATTATTTTAAAATTACATAAGCTATATTATGGGAAAACCCTTAGCTTTGTTAGAAAAGGAGATTTTAATAATATAAATATATTACTTTTATTAAAATAGAAAAAATAAATAAATATTATTTAACTCATGAAATTTGACATATTATATTAATCTCCTCATATTTTAAAAATAAATTACATTCTTTGTATTTTATATTATTACATTATTTAAATTTTGATTGAATATATTAATATGTTTTAATTTTTTTTATAAAACAGTAATTAATAAAAAAAGTACATGTTATATAATATAAAGTTGCACAATCCAATTCAATTCGATTAATTGGATTAAATTGATTTTTTATGGTTTGATTAGATGCATAAATTTTTAATTCGTAATATATGAGTTGAATTGAAAGTAATGGTAAAATCGCATCAATCCGATCCTCGAACACTCTTATTATAAATAATTTTGAGTAAATTTTTGCTTCCGTTTATATTTTTATTTCATACATTTAAATTAATTAATTAATAAATAAATATTTATTAATATGATTCGTATACTTATTTTTTATTTAATAAAAAAATACTGCAAATTATGTTACTATCACATTGAACAAATAAAATTTACTCATAATTATCTCCTACATTTCTTATATTTACATATGTTGGACAAAGTAAATGTAACTCTCTTCTTCAAAATAACTTCATTTTATCAAACCACAGGGGTAAAGTATTTCTATTTTTCATTTTTTATTAAAGCAAGCGCAAATTTATTTTTTTAATATTCACTTGTTATGACAATTTATTTTCCTTTTTAAAATTATCAAACAGTAAAAATAATTAAATTTAATAATATATAATGATCAAAAGATTTACAAAGAAAAGTGAAAGATCTGTTTAATTTGGGTTTGGGTCTCTGATAATTTTTTGGATCTGCAAGATAAATTAACGAGCATCAAATGTTAAATCCAAACTTGGCAGACCTCTCCAATACTTAAATCAATAACTTGATTTTTACAGTTCTTAATAAAGAAAATGATATGTTTTGAGAGAATATTCTAATGAGAGAAATAAGTGATAAGTTATTGAATAAAGTTAAGAATAGTAGTATGTGAGAATATTTTTGTTATACTATGTATACCAGTAAGAAAAGAAGTTGGTTGGTACATAAGTGTTTCCTTTTTCTAAGTTTGCAGAAAGCTTAACCAATACAAGATGGACAAGATCCTGGAGTATCAGGCTCCTACTACTACTCACCTGCCTCATGTCAGAGTTGAACCTTGGTTGGGTGCCTGAATAAGGCGGTTTACTCTATCTTGGTGTGTTAGTGACTGACATATTCAAAGTTTTGAGTGTTGATAACCATACATTGTGGCATGACTGAGTATGCAAGGTATTCCAACTACTTGTCTGGTGAGGATGGCATAAAGTGGAGACCAATGATCTCTCAAATAGGCTTGCTCTAGCAAGATAGTGTCTTGGTGAGGCACTTTCACAGTGATGTGCTAATCTATGACGAGTCATGTTTGAAACATAAGGATGAAAGTCAAATTTATTCCTCATTAAAAGCCCCCCTACTCTACTGGGATAGAGGTTGAGGCTAGTAAGAGTAAGAAAATTTTAGATTGAAGCTATTCTTAGGAGGTCATACTACTCCAAATTGAGCCTAAGTGATCTAAGCAATGCACAATTTATGAGCAAGGCAGTCGAGATGTCTTTGCAAATTTTAAAAACATGTGACCATTAGTACAGTGCTAGTTAGCGAAGCACCATTCTAAAGGAACATTGTCAGGCACTTTTTGCCATATGTCACATTGAAGACCACAAATTAATGGCATTTCAATGATGTCTCCTGGAAAATATAGAATTTTGTGGTTACTAAT
This sequence comes from Aleurites moluccanus, assembly GCA_948193065.1. Taxonomy (NCBI): domain Eukaryota; kingdom Viridiplantae; phylum Streptophyta; class Magnoliopsida; order Malpighiales; family Euphorbiaceae; genus Aleurites; species Aleurites moluccanus. Next base: position 19,553 of record CANXYC010026320.1, read on the forward strand.
TTGAGGCAGTTACTAAGGCGTTTGAAATTTAAATAGCCCCTTTATTCACTCCCAATTCCTTTCTCCTCTACTTTCATCTTCTTCATCTACTGCTCTCTAGTTTCCTTCTATAAATTTCTCTCTCTGCAAGTTTCTATCTCATTTTCTTAGAAATAAGGATGGAGATGGGTCGAGTTTGGATTTTGCAAAACCCAAACTCGACCCATTTAAAAAAAATGTCTTCCTAGCTTTGGGGTTTGGTGGGGCAAGGTTGGTCAGGAAATACCCGTTTAAATATATTTTTTTTTTAATTTTTACTATATATATATATATATATATATATATATGTATGTATTTTTTTTCAAATATCCATATAATATATATATATATCTGTGTGTGTGTGTGTGTGTGTGTATTTTTCAAATATCCATACAATATAATTTATATTTCACATAAAAATAATTATAAATTAAAAAATATATAAATAAAATATTAAAAAATAAAAATATATATAATACATATAATTGGGTCGGGTTTAGGATGAGTATTACCATTACCGTAACTCGACTCGAACCTGATATGAGTTCAAAATAAAAAACTCGTCTTATCCCATTTACGACCCGCTCCATTTGGGTCGAGACAGAATGGGTATCCAGCAGATCAGGTAAAATTGTCATTCCTACTTAGAAACCATAAATTTCCCTTTTTTTTTCTTCACATTCTCTATATCCATTCACCAATGGCTATTAAACCATCAAAGGGAACCACCAACTTTGTTAATGAGTGAACTTTCGTCATTTAGAGTTGGTCTAAAATCACCTCCATCCCCACTTATAGTGATTTCTCTAGCTGGAGTAACAATTTAGATGGTGTGAGCACTTTAAATTGAGATTGCCTGTGAAGAACGAATGTGTTATGGTTGTCCCTAGTCTTGAAGGTTTGATGGAGATCCTAAAGAATGAAAAGTCATTCATCTTATTCCTTTACCATTTTGAGCATGACTTGAGGATGCCTCTACAGATTTCTTGAATTGTTATTTCAATTACTTCCATGTCTTCCCCATGATGTTCCATCCTAACTCCATCTGTGATTTTCACTAGTTCAAAGTATTTTTTTTTCCATAGACATATTGTGAGGCTTCGCCCGAGCGCCGGTCTGGTTTGATAAGAATATGAATGCTCCTTTGGAACTAAGTCCCATGTGGAAGCAACTCTCACTATTATTTTTTGAGAAGATTGTTTCTATTATCTTTTCATTCTGAAAACTTTGGTAGTCACCACCTTAATTTATTTTTATGTACAAGATAAAAACTCAACTTGACTCTAATTATTATCCAATGAAAAAGTGCATTAGACCTTTAAACAGAGTTCAGATTTGGAAACTATATTTTCGGTTAAGAAACTTGAATTTGACCTTAATTTAATTATGACTTAAAAATGTCACGACCTATCTCAGAAGTCGTGACGGTCCTAGGGTACGGGTGATGCATAAGCGACCAGTACCGCGTAGAACCCAAATGACAACCTAAATGACATGCAACAATCACATATAACCCAATTAATTATGAAAATGCTGA
>CANXYC010026340.1:0-10097 GCA_948193065.1 Aleurites moluccanus
TGTATGGAAATAATCATTGTATGAAAATGTATGATGTTGAAATTGATAGAATTGTATATGAGATTCATGATTTGTGAGTTCTACGGGTTATGGTGGCCTTAAGCCTACCCTTGCCCTAGGACCGTCGCACCACTGGAGTTGAGGTGTGACAATCAGATTCACTTTCCCAGGTACACTATTCTATATTATGGTTTCTCCATTGTACCTTTACCATTGTAATTTCCTTGTTCTACAATTGCCTCACTTGTCGATCAATTATTTTGATAGGAATCTCCTTATAAGATAGATTTTCATCCACATCCACAACCTGGGGTTGAAGTACATGCATCGGATCTGGTATATACTTCCTCAACATAGACATATGGAAGACCAGGTGCATATGACTTAAGCTCAGAGGAAGAGCTAGTCAATAGGAAACATTCCCCACTCAATCCAATACTTCGAAAGGGCCCAAATATCTTGGTGAGAGTTGTCCCTTTTCGCCAAATCGCACCACTCCTTTCATCGAGGAAATCTTTAGAAATACATGATCACCAATTGCAAATTGTACATCTTTCTACTTTGGATCAGCATAGCTCTTTTGCCGACTAAATACAGTCTTCATTCTTTCTTTAATAATCGACACTTTTTTCATGGTTTCTCTAATCAAATATGGCCCCTTAAGTTGTTTATCACCTGGTTCCACCCAGCATACTGGAGATCTGCATTTACGGCCATATAAAGCTTCATAAAGCACCATGCCAATAGTGGAGTGGTAACTATTGTTATACGCAAATTCCACCTAAGTCAAGTAGCGAACCCAACTGCATCCAAAATCCAATACACACAAACGAAGCATATCTTTTAGCATCTGAATAGTTCTTTCATATTGCCCATTTGTTTGTGCATGGAATATTCTACTGAAATGCAACTGTATACCCAAAGCTTCATGGAATTTCTGCAAAATCGTGATGTAAACTGAGGACCTCTATCCAAAATAATGGATATTGGTATCCCATGCAGCCTCACAATTTTATCAACGTAGACCTGTACATATTGAGCTGCTGAACAAATTTATTTAACTTCCAGGAAATGAGCTGACTTAGTGAGTCGATCCACAATTACCCAAATAGAATGATACCCCTGAAAAGTCTTTGGTAATCCTACCACGAAATCCATAGTAATCTGTTCCTATTTCCATTCAGGTAACTCTATATGTTGTAACAAACCCGAAGGTTTATGATGCTCAAATTTCACTTGCTGGCAGGATAAACATTTAGACATATAATCAGCAATATGCTTTTTCATTCTCGGCTACCAGTAAGTATCTTTCACATCATTGTACATTTTGGTTGCTCCCGGGGGCACACTATATGGTGCATGATGCATTTCTTTTAAAATTCTTTCTCTCAGCCCATTCACATCCGGTACACATAGTCGATGCCCCAATTTCAATACCCCATTGTCCAACGAAAAATCACGAGCTTTCTCTGCTGAAACATCTACTCTAAGCTTGACTAGTTGAGCATCTTTATCTTGTGAGGCTTTAATTTCATCAATCAACATAGGCCTCACCTGAAAATGAGCAATTAAAGCTCAAGACTCAGATATCTCCAGTTGTACTCCCATATTACATAACTCCTTCAATTCCCTCACTAATGATCTTCATTGTGCTGAAATATGTGATAAACTTTCCATTTTCTTTCGGCTTAGGGCATCTGCAACTACATTAGCTTTCCCTGGATGGTACAATATTTGACAGTCATAGTCGTTTGCTAATTCCATCCATCTTCGTTGCCTCAAATTCAAATATTTTTGCTGCATTATGTACTGAAGACTATTATGATCAATAAATATCTCACACTTTTCACCATAGAGGTAGTGTCTCCAGATTTTTAATGCAAAGACAACTGCTGCCATTTCCAAATCATGAGTGGGGTAGTTCAATTCATGCTTCTTTAACTGCCGATAAGCATAAGCAATAACTTTCCCATGCTGCATAAGTACACAGTCCAGACCCACTCGTGATGCATCACAATACATGGCAAATCCACCTGAACCTGAAGGCAAAGCAAGTACAATAGCAGTAGTGAGACACGTTTTGAGTTTCTAAAAACTTGTTTCATAAGTGTAATCCTATTGAAACTTTACTTGCTTCCTCATTAATTTGGTTAGCAGAGCATCTATATGGGAGAAATCCTTTACAAATCTCCGATAATACCCAACCATACCTAAGAAACTCTAAATCTCAGTCACATTGGTAGGTCAAGGCTAATTAGCTACAGCCTCAACCTTTTTAGGATCCACTTTGATTCCATCCTTGTCAATAACATGTCCTAGGAAACACACTTCATTCAACCAAAACTCACATTTAGACAATTTTGCATATAATTAGTGTTCCCTCAATGTTTACAATACCGTTCTCAAATGCTCTTCATGCTCTTGCTGAATTTTAGAATAGTCATCAATGAAAACAATAATGAACCTATCCAAAAATGGTTTAAACACTCGATTCATCAGATCCATAAAAGCAGCTGAAGCATTAGTTAGACCAAATGGCAAAACCAAGAATTCATAATGGCCATATATAGTTTTAAAGGTTGTTTTTGGCACGTCCTCTTTCCGAATCCTCGACTGATGATAACCAGACCTCAGATCAATTTTTGAAAAATGGCTGGCTCCCTGTAGCTGATCAAATAAATCATCTATCCTCGATAGAGGATATTTGTTCTTAACAGTCACCTTGTTCAACTGTCTGTAATCAATGGACATGCGAAGAGTCCCATCTTTCTTCTTTACAAATAATACATGAGCTCCCTATGGTGAACTACCGGGTCGGATAAAACCCTTATCAAGCAATTCTTGTAGTTGTACTTTCAATTCTTTTAATTTTGAAGGAGCCATTCTATAGGGAGAGATGGATATGGGATTCGTTCCTGGATATACCTGTATCTCAAATTCAATTTCTCTTGCTGGAGGTAACCCAGGTAAATCCTTCAGAAATACATCAGGAAATTCCCTGACCACTGGAATCTGATCCACTCCTGGTAAAGTCATCTGAGTATCCACCACACTCGCTAAGTGTCCCTAACAACACTTTTTTTAAAAGTCATCTTACCCCAACAGCTGAAATTAAAATTTTCATCGCATCATCCTTTTCACCTTGATATACAAAACTGGTATGCCCCTTAGATTTAAATTCAACTCTTTTTCCATGACAATCAATAATTACAAAATGACTAGATAACCAGTCCATTCCTAGGATCACATCAATCTCTAGCACCGGTAGTTCAATCAGGTTCACTGGAAGTGGTCTACCCTCAATATCAACTATACAGGAGTCATATATATGATTCACTTCTATGCCCTCACCTAGGGGTGTGGAAATCTCTAGGGTATTTTTAGAATTCTACTACCTTTTTTCAATCTTTTAGAAAAAAACAGTGATACAAAGGAATGAGTGGCTCCTGAATAAAAAAAAAAAATTTAACTAATTTATTTTGTATAGGAACCATACCTATTATAGTAGTATTAGAGGCACAGGACTCCTGCTGATTTAGAGCAAATACTCTACCCTGTCCTCTGCCCGCTGGTGGCTGTGATGCACTCTGACTTCCTTGCCTTCTGCCTTTACCAGAACTGCCCCGGTTACCATTCTTGTTCATCTAAACTCCAGGATGAGAATTAGTGGTCGCACTCCTCTGATTAACCATCAATGGACAGTCTTTTATAAAATGCCCCTGCTGGCCACACCTTAAGCAACCATCGGTATTCCATATGCATTTTTCGGACAATATCATATAAGTGACCCGGTTAAAATTTAAAATTTTTTGAGTGTTATACTCTACCATTCTCTGTATATTTTAGTAATTAATTAAGCCTATTCATACTTAAATTAATACCATATTTTTTACTATAACCAAATATATCCATACTGTCTACTTACTACCTACTATTTTATTTGTTGGGGTATTACAAGAACGCTCTTCCCAATGAGAGTAAATTCATTGATCCATTAAGCACTTTAGGAACCTAGCTGATAGGATTTTGTTTAGTGTTCCACCTAGAGGGGACCATAAGCTCTAGGCATAGGCTAAACATATGTATTACGATAAGGTAGCAAGGTGACTAATGCATTCTGTTACGATAAGGTAGCAAGTCTACTGATGCATTCTGATGATACCAGTTTTATAAATGATTTGACAGTGCTATTCGATTGTGAGCACTTATGTTCTTGTAAGTATAACCTTATAAAACTTCCATACTCATGTTTCTTTGGCTTGACCTTTGCATTGCATGTTTATATCTTACTGAGTTGAAGGTTCACTCATCTTCTGTGGATTTCAAGTGATAGTGTAGCTCGAGAGGGAGCTAACATAGAAGATGGAGCTTCTTCATTCATTCCTCCAAAAAGACTCTATGTAATTCTTTTGATTTATATATTTTTTTTTGTATTATGTATTTATATGTATGAGGAGTATACTCTAGAACTCCATAGTTAGATATTGAGGGTGATATTATTTTGATGTATAAATTGATACATTGTGGGTTGCCCTTATTCTTTATTGATGTGGGATGTATCTTTTGATTGGTAAGGAATAAGAGGAAATCATATGATGATGTATGGAAATGCATGAATGATGATTATGTGATTCATAAAAATGAATATTCATAATGATAACTATATATGATGTGGATATATGTTATATATGAGATCCAGGATATGAGTGTTCTATAGGTTTATGATGGCCTTAAGCCTACCCTTGCCCTAGGACTGTCGCACCACTGGAGTAAGGGTGTGGCAAAAAAATTTTAAAATTAGTATTTCAGTAATTAAAGGATAAGGTCTTTGAAACTCAAAAAAAGCCACCACATGCTTTCTTGCGTCATCTTATTTCGGGATGTTAGCCCAAATTTGGCTCAAACTTTTTACAATTTAGTCATTAATGTCATGTTTATCAACTATTATAAAGATTTGATGATGGCATTATAATTCTCTACTTAACAATGTTTCTATATTATTTGATTACAATTATTATTATATTATAATTAATGTTTAATTTTATCATTAACAATATAAAAATATTTGCAAAAACAATAATAATAAGGATGAATAAACAATAATTATAGGAAAGAAAAATAGAATAAAGAAATGGTGTTGTTTATTATATTATATTTTAGAAAAATTAATAATGAAATGAATGACATGAGATTAACTATAAAAAGTTTGTATGAATTATAAACCATTAAGTGTTAATAGTGACAATTGATAGAGGAATATGATTTTTCAATGGTTTAAAATGTAATTCAATAATGTGATAATATTGAATTTGAAAATAACATATAGTAGTAAAGGATGTTTGTATATAGTACCAACTTCTCACCTTCAAATGCTTTCTTATTTTTATTCTTCCATGCTATATGACTTCAAGATGATATTAACAAGATGTTATTAAATTATCTTTTTATATTAAGGATAGTGTTATTATATCATAGCTAACAAATTATGCTATAAAAATCATTGTTACTTTTTGTATATTTCACTTGTAAACAATAATTATCATTATTATCATTGTCAACTAATTAAAGATCTGATTACATTTGTTCGTATATATGCAAGATACACTTTTAAAGAAATTGAAGATACCGGAAAAGTCACGGTCACTACAAGAAAGTAGCACCTGTGACAAAGGGGTACAAAAACCCAAAGTTCACTCCAAATCAAAAGTCACAGCCACGACTCAGGCCTAGATCAAGACAAAAGTTGTGCCCACTACTAAGGCATAGCAGCCACTACTTAAAGAGCTCAAGTAATTCACAGTTAGGACTAAGGAGTTCAAAAGGTTCAAAAGCTCAAAGATCCAAGTGAATAATAAGTTACGCTCGCTACTCCAATGTAGCATATGTGACTATGGAATCTCAAAGGTCCATAAGGTTTTTGGTGGAATAGGGCAAAAAGTCACAACCACTATAATTTCGTCATGCTCACTACTCAGCAACATTCACGGCTGCTATAGGCGAATCATAGTTGTGAAGTTTTTCAACCCCAAGTGATGCGGGCCAGTAGATAGAGGAGCGGGCTTTATAGTTTTTCGAGAAGCAAGATAGGGCCTTTCGCGCAGGTCGCCTTTGAAAGGCCATAACTTTCAACACAAGATGAGCCACGGGGCCCATGAGTACTTGTTTCGAAGCTCATTCAGAGATCTAGAACAATGCCTAAAAAATTTGGCACGACCCAATTTTGATCCCAAGTTCAGCCGTTTAAAGCCCGAACAGGGCCTCTGAAATTTTATATGCATCTTTTTGTTTATTTGTGAACTGTTTTATTTCGTTATATTTTGGGTCGAAACCTTTTAGCCCATTAGGATTTTATTTTTCTTTTATCATATAAATATGTGTGTTTTGTTTGTAAGAGACAGCTTTGACGATAATAAAACCCTAAATTTTTTCCAATTTTAGTTTTCTTTGAAACATCGAAATTGATGCCTATTTCCTAGTATTTCTAAAATCAACAGGTTATAGAAGATTATAGTCCGATATTCATACGCGAATCAACAGATTGTAATAGTATCTCGATTCCATTGATATTTGCGATGTGTCACTAAGCAAGTCGTTCCCACGACTTTTGTGTTGCAACAGCTACACTGTGAAAACTAACAAAAAACTAGCTATTTGAAAAGCTGAATGTAACAACTTGATTCAAAAGGTGCTATGGTCTTAGGTCATGGTTAGGCTTATGGCTACCGAAAATCCGTAGAACACAACAAAAACCTAAATCCATATAATTAAATCTCTATACAATTCATCTATTAACTCAAAATACAAACATTTATTACAACAAAATCCATCTGATCAATTATCAATTAGAAATAATCTTCAATAATCAAAAACAACTTGCTAAACCATCATTTCCCAAATCAAAGGAAAGTTCAAAAATATTCCCATATGCAACAGTCACAATTTTATCTATACATTCTCATTCTACGGAGCAATTATAACCGAATAATCATAATATATATATATATATATATATATATATATATATATATATATATGGATATCAGTAATATGAATGTGTCTACAATAAATAGCGTAGTAAACAAACTGTATATGGTAGAACAATAGAATAACAGAAGTGGGTTGTCGCCTCACTAACATAAATATATATGCTTGATCATAGCACCCAATTAGTGTATATAGTCCCCTCTGGGCAGGGAACTGATAATTATACTCTATTAGCTAAGTCCCCAGTACACACTATCCAATGGATTTCCCCTATTAGCAAAGGCATTTTATCAATACACAGTCTGAGGTTTAAAAATTAGATAAATATAATACAAATAAATAGACCCAAAATGGTCTTTCAATAGAATGAATTATAATTCATATAAACTTTCATATAACAAAACATAATTTCATATGGAGAGTTGATCCAAAGAATCAATGATCAATCTCGTTAACAATAACAAGGGATAATGAAGAGAATTATAAGATAAAGTATGCATATTTATATGTATTCAGAATAAAAGTTATTCAAAAGAATAATTGTCATATATATATATATATATAAATACACATACAAATATAGGTAAGTCCTTTCAAAGAATTAGACTTACCAAACAAATCATATTCATAACTCACCTCTACAATAATGATCTTTCCAGCAGAGTTCAGAATCAATATAACTTGCATAAAACCTTTCATTCCTTAGGCTCAAACATCCTTTCCTCTTAAAACCACAAATCTCTTGAATCCCTTGAGAATTTGATGTTTCTTAGGTGTTTTCTTTCTAGAATAACACATTAATTATATTTTTAATGCCTTAGAAAATAAATAGAATTGTCTAGGGTTTGAGGGTTGAAAAAATATAAAAGATAAATGAAAAAAAAATTGATGTTGGCTCAGAAAAAATGAGGCTGCCTTTATTTATAGAGCCACATTACTGTTCATGACACTGTTAACATTACTAAGCTGAAAAGAAATTACTTCGGTAGCACAAGATAAACCAGCTCTATCTTGGACTACAGATGTCCAATCAACTTGATTATTTTTTCACTTAAACTATACATATAATGCTACAACATATTCAAAATTCATATTAATATAAGCATTACACAATTTATGGTGAATTTTCAAATTCAAATATACTACTCAGCAAGTATCATCCGGGCAGACCTTACTTATACGGCCATAAATAAAAATGTACATATTAAATTGCAAAACTAATTTACATCTAGTTTCCATATAAATTAACACTTTTCATGTTTTACATTTTGTTTAATTCAGCCTCTAAGATCCTCAAAATAATTAAATAATTTCATACCACTTGTAGAAGCAGTAACCTGAATCAGTCATTATCATGGTGAAATATCTCCTCCCACACATAATTACAAAAATGATTTTCAGAAATGTATATGAGACATAAATCTATAACTTTCATATCTTACACTTTTCCAAATTCCTTCTTGAAAGCTATGGAAATTAAGTTGCAAAATTCTGCTCAAATAAAATTCTCAAAACTCCTTGTAACAACCATATTCACTTCTTTTCCTTTCCAAGTCAATGTTCAATAATCCAAAACATCCAACTATCAAGCTCTTAGAATCCAACACTCTAAACAAACTATATCACATAGACCAGAGCATTACTAATCAAAAAATAGATACAAACAACTCAAATAGAATCGGTTATCTCTTAAACCACACTTAGGTTTTAAATGCATCAGAACTTACAATCCACAATTTAGAAAAACTTAACAAATGGAATAACTTCTTAAACACATAAGAATAGTCTATCATAAGTCAACCAATAACAGTATAGGCAAACTAGCAAACTTACAGTCTTAACCATGCATTCTCCTTTAGAGAAGCAAAACATAATCTTAACTCGATCTTTAATTAAATATTATACAAATATCAGTCATTAATTCTTAGAAAATTATAAAACTTATGATCCATACTTACTCTTCTCTCTTAATTACACAGTATAGAAGTTCATTCAACTATTAGAATATAGAATTTATCAGTACTATCAATCATTACATTATCATAATGCAATTTCATTAACTCTTAGAAATATCCTCAAAGCATAATAGCATTACATTATCATAATACTATTCATTAATTTATAAATTCACATATCTATCTCATCATAATATATACCAAATATAATCATAAAATATCTCTTCTATTATTAAATAAATCAGAATCTATAATTAATAGATAAAAAGTTCATCAGTATAATAATTATTAAGAAATATTTATGCACTTCCAAATTCTCCATACATATACACATTCATCAAATCATTTAACTTCAATGTCCATTAACTTTATTTGATTTACAATCCTCAGTATATCTTTTCTCATACATTTAGTATCACTGAAATCAATCACTAATAACATAATCATATATTATCTCTCTAATTATATACAAATCCTTTTCATACACAGTTAAGTATTATGTCTCTTCAATATCATATATCTTCAATCATACATAATCTAATGTTGTAAGCCATTGTACTATCTCGTCATCATAAAATCATAAATATCAATAGCTTAAGAGCATCAAATCAATCATTTCCTAGGGTAAGGGTAAGGGTAGGCATGGCCACCTGTAATATCCTAGGTGAATCTCTAGTTGGAAACCCTAACCCTAGTACCTAAAACCTAGGGAAAGTTAGGGGTATCTACATGAGTTGGTTGCTATGTGTGAAATATGATTTTTACTTGATGTGTTTTATGCTATTGATTGTATTACATACTATAGAATTTAAATGATGCAATTACATGTAATTGATAGCTACATGTGTTATAGGATTGAATTAAATATGCTTACATGAGTGATTGATTGATATTGTGTTATATGATTTAAAATGTTTTACATGTGTAATTTATTGTGAATTAATTATTTGGGGAAAATAAATTTAGGGTAAATAAAGTGAATAAATAAATAAAATAGTTTAATTAGGTAAAAATTTTAATAGGACTTGATTGCATGAGAAAATATTTGGGAGGGAGCTAATTGGAAGTTGTAGGACCTAGATGTAATAGAAAGTGGTGGAGAAGGATTTAGTGGGTATTTGTGTGACTAAAATCCTATGGAATAGAGTAATGGTGCAT
>CANXYC010026434.1:0-23395 GCA_948193065.1 Aleurites moluccanus
AAGGAAACTTTGTCAGTTTTTCTGCAAGAATGTTTGATAATATGATGTTTTAAAAAAAAATTATCACCTAAAATGTATCACAGGTTAAGTTATGAATGTAAAAGTTTAAGCATGGGTTCTTCGAGGTACTGGTGGCTTAGGTATTACCCGTACCCTAGGACTGTCATAGTCTAAAGTTAGGATGTAACATGTTGACTTTGAAATGATGACTGAAGCCTTCTTAAATGAGAGAATATAATGATTCAATGCATTAACTTTGAGTATTAATGCACTAGAAAACAAATGAAACTGATTGGAGAAGAAATGAAGAAGAAAGAAGAAAAGAAAGAAATTATCGTGAAAAGAAAAGGGCTACTGCCTCTCCATTAAATAGGCCACTGCCTGACTAAATCCCACTTCGCCTAATTCCCACTTCACCAAATGCCACCTCGACAAAGGCCACTCCGTTGAATCCACTTCGCCGAATCCACTTCGCCGAATCCTCTTTGCTAAATCTTTTTCGCTAAGGCCACTTCGCCAAATCCTCTTCGCTAAATCCTCTTCACCAAAGGTCACTTCGCCAAATCCTCTTCACCAAAGTCCACTTCACCAAATCCTCTTCGCAAAAGGCCACTCGCCAAATCCTCTTCGTCAAAGGTCACTTCGCCAAATCCTTTTTACCAAATCCTCCTCGCCAAATCCACCTTGGCAAAGGCCACTTCACCAAATCCTCTTCGCCAAATCCTCTTCTCTAAATCCTTTTCGCCAAAGGCCACTTTGCCAAATCCTCTTTGCCAAATCCACCTCGCAGAATTCCACTTCGCAAAATTCTATCTTGCCAATCTCGATTAGCTTCTAACCACCTCGAAATCGAGGAGGCAACTCGCACTACCTGTTCTGCCAAGCTGGAAAACCTCCTTGCCAACTCGCATTCTAGCTATAATTTCCATTCTCCTCAACTCTACAACTTTCTATAAAACATATAAAGAAATATTCTCACGCTTACACTTGATTCACTCATCTACTAGCATTATCAAAATAAATAATAGCATACTCAGACTTACTACAAGGATTAACGAACCACTCATGCTCTGGTCGATGAAACATATTTCCTCTCAAATATAAAATTCACTACTGCCAAACAGATTTAAGATAAAATATGAATCTAAAATTTATATAAACAATTATATTCACACCTATCCACATATTCTGTGAAATCACAACACTGACTCACAAAAATCTTACCCAAACACAAAAATTTCTAAGATTTTAAAATATCAATCTAATCACAACAAATATTCATAAAAAAAAATAAAAAATATAAAAAAATTACACAAGTATTACAATAATGAATAGATATCAGTATATCAAATTTGCATATCAAAGGTTAACTATTTGCACATCAAATGCCATTGGGCATTTGGAATAGATAACAGTGTTGGGTAAAGAAATGGATATCAATGATAAGCAATATGGAATAAGGTTAACATAAGTATCACATTTGCTTTCACATGTAGAAGTGACAAATATTGGGTCTTGAACACGTATCATTTGCATGTAAGATATCGTAAGGTGGGCCAAACTTCACGGCTAGGATAAGTCCCTTCCTAGCTAGGGTAAACTTTGTATAGAAATCATTGTGCACAATGCTGATAGTATTTACCCGCTACCCCATCGGTAAGGTAGCTCTGTTAAATCCACATATAAATTAGCTAATGAAAATCAATAACAATATCAAGTAATCATTAGTAACATGATAGTACAGTGGCATTCAATAGGTAAACACAGGTTCAATTATCAATCGATGTCATTCCATTTCGGTAGACATGTGTCGGCTTCTGTACTTGATATAAAGGTAGCTTATCAACAATATACATTATGGCATGTGGTTAAACATTTGATGCGTATACTTTTGGAAGCATTTTGGTACATGGTCAATCAAGCACAATATCACAATTCGGGTTCTCAATATGAACAAATACAATAAGCATTGCAATTTCAATAACAATCAATGGAATTCGATCATTTTAATTTTGAAGAAAATCAAAGGATGATCAATAGCAATAACAAGGTGGCATTTGATCAAGAAGGAAATATGCTCATTATTCAACAAATCAAGTTATTGATATGCACAATGATGTATACATAACTCACCTTACTAAATTACTTTACGTTTACTCTTCACTTCCTTACTTTGAACCTCCATTTATATCATCTTTGTCATTTGAAGCTACACATCAATTAATATTAAAATCATTATCTATTTATGTATCATATACTATTCTTAACTTTAGTTTTCTTAAAATTCATATGTTCCTTAACTTAGGGTTTAAACTCTTAAACTTTTACTGGGTTCTCTCATTCTGGCAGTCTGTGTTCTTCTAACTATAACTCATTTTGTACATATTTAATTGCCTTAATTATTCTTCCTACTTAAACTAGAAATTTCAATTTCTAACATATCCAAAATTTAGACATGTTCAAGTTCTAGACAACATATGGTGATAGTTTGAATTCAACCTTTCTGTCAACCCTACTATCCTGCACTCTAATCCGGACAGTCTCTATAGTTTTGGTTGCAACTCATAAAATACTAACCCAATGAAAAAAATATTTTATAATCCTCTAGGTAAAACATAAATAAACACTTTTCATGTTCAACACTTAACCTAATTCATCCTCTAACATTCTGTAAAATAAAAACACAGTAGCATTTTTCAGAAACTCTAAATTTGAGTCAGTTTCAGTTTTCTCTTAATATCTATTTTCTCACTTTGAATTTTAAAAATTCATTTTATAGGATTATAAATAACACATTATCTACAAATTTCATGTTTTACACTTAAGCAGATTCAGTCATTAAGGTCACAGAATAATAGACCCAAAATATTGCTTCTATCAAAATCCGAAATTCCAAATTTTACATATAATCATTCATACATTGCTTACTTGTTTTCAATACATAGCTTTCAAGCAAAAGCCTAATTTTTCAATCATAACATATATAACTTCATATCTTATTCAAATTCATAAATTCAAGAGCCAATTAATCTATAAACATCATTAAATAAGTAATCATCAAGAAAAACAAAAATTTTACCTTAATCAAAACTCTTTTCTTCCTTGTCACCTTGAAATCCTTCCTCCTCCTTTATCTTTAATCTTCCTTTCATTACACTATTTTCACTTCTTAAACACTCTTTTCTCTTTTACAATAGCTTAGCTATTGATTTCAATGGAGTAATCCCAACAAAATTATCTAAAGAAAGGCTTTTGGAGAAGAAAAATGTTGAAAATTTTTCCTAGGAACCTTTAGCAAGGTTTGGTTTGGCCAACTTGCTATTTTGGTGTAGCCTTTTCTTTTCTAACACTTCCCAATCTTTTTCATACACATATATATATAATAAAAATGCCAATACAAAATGAACAAGTGTTTTGATAGAAAACTTGAGAAAATTCTAGATAAATGGTGATACTTTCCTTTAATTTAACATGTGCTTAATTTTGTTATTAAAATTATTACTATAAATAAACAAATGAATTTTGCCACCAACACTTTAAATGGTCGGCCCACTTATGATAAAAAGGTAACATTTATTTTGTCTCTTATTTACTTAAAGAAATAAAAGAAAAATTATAGATAAGTATGGAAATTTTGTTCCATCAATTTTTGACAAGTGTAAAAAAATTGAAGATAAGTATGAAAATTTTATTCCATCAATTTTTGACAAGTGTAAAGCTTTCCTTACATTTCTTTATGGCATAAAACTATAAAATCTTTGGCCATTTATCCTAGCATGGTCGGCTAAACATGGACTAAAATAGGCTTGGATTTTGATTTTTAACATATGAAAAAGAAGACAAAATTGGTGAGTCCCACTTGCCTTTAATTTGAAAATATTTATTTTTTCACACTAAACACCTTAATTTTTTGCACTTTTATCCTCTTTTTATTCTATCCATCTTCTAATTAACTCTTAATTATTATGAATCCTCCAATACTGACTTCTATTTGCTCTATTTAACGTTCCATGACTGTCTCTACAGTCACTTACTCTTAAGTCTTTAATCTCCATACCAAATTTTTTCTTAACTGTCTTTGCTTGACTAATTATTTTCTCTTGTTGATTAGATTAATTCTCATTAACGTCATTCACTTGTGCTTGTCTAACATTAACCATTCTGTCACATTCTATCTATTTGGTCATATTTACTTAATTCCTCAAATTTACTTATGTTCTATTCTAGTTTCTATAACTGTTTTTTTCACATTTTCAATTCTTGTCACTATTTTTCAATACTCCGATTTACTGTAATCTAATTTGCTTCATCTGGGGTATTACACATCCCCAATTTAGGAATATGACTGTAATACTCTAGGAAGTCATATCTTATATGCATGATCTAATTCTCAGTATGTGGTTTAAAAGTATTAAAATGATGAGAAATAATTTAGAGACACAGTTAGAAAGCGAATGAATTACTTTTTCGGAAATCATCGGTATCGGGAACACTGCCGAGAAAATAACAGTCCGAGTAACAGTTGAATTTCTGATTCTGATTAGAAGGCAAAAGATCACATAAATGCATATGTAATTATGGTAAAAATAAAGAGGTGAAAAACATTTAGGAGCACTGAAAAAGTAATCAACGGTAAAACTGTAAATAAATGAAACTTTAAGGGGTATAGTAGAAATTGGTATGTCTGAGTTTCAGAATGACTCTGAAAATATTTTTATAAATAAGTACAAATAAAAATAAGCCTTTTGATTCCCCACTTTGAAATTCAATTCATAACAGAATTGTCAGAATAAATTATAAAAAAATTTGGAGTTAAAGTATAATTACTTAAAAGTTTAAGGACCAAAACAGAATTTGCCATTTATGATTTTATATAAAAGTATGCCTTAGCCATTTGTTGATCATTTTCTTCCTACTCCACCCTTTGGCTGAACCATCATCACCATTCTTCCTCCATTTTTACTTCAATTTCCAACCAAAATTTCTTAAGAAAACTTAAGATTTAGCTTGTTCTTCCATTTCCAACTCATTTTCCCCTTGAAATCATAAAGAAATCCAAGGAATTTTGAAGAGAAAATTTCGGTGGGAAGCTCCATTAGAGGTAATCAATTAGTTTGTTTAATTTTATGGTTTATTTAGATGAATTAGATGATGAATTGAATGGGTTTTAGGTTAGATTGCATCAATTGATGCATTTGGATAGAAATCCCTCTTTTACAAACCCTAATTGAAGTTATTTGATATGGCTTGATGAATTAGTGTTAGTTTGTGTTATTTAAGTTTAGAATATGTTAATTGGAGGCTAATGGATAGTGAATTTGTGATTGTTTTATTATAGAAAATCAAGAACACCATAGTTGTCATATTTGCCTCCTTTGAAGGAAATTGGTGGAATTGAAGTTTCCTAAGCAATTGGAAGTTTTGGTGAGTCTTATATGCATCCTTTAGCATGCCTAATGCATTAGAATTGAAATTGGAAACCATATATGGAACCTTCATTTTGGTCGAAACCCATGTACTATTCATTGCCTTTGTTTTGTTTGATTTTTCCTTTGTATTCCTTAGCTATTTTGATCCTTTTAATGTTGTTTAATATTGTATAATGGTTGCCTATTGTGTTGCCTACAATGTGGCTTTGTTATTGGATAAATTGGGCATGCCAACTTTGCACCAAAACCTAACCAAAAGGTTTGCCCAATGTTGCCCACCATATGTTTGATAAAATGCCTAGTTGTAATTTCATATGACTATCACATTTTTCATCCATATGCCTACCATTTGAATGCCATCATCGCCAGTGAGATTGGCATGCCAATTGGCCTACCAATTTTCTTTGTATAACCAATCTTTGTTCTATACCTTTGTTGTTTACCAAACCGATTATCATTGATTATATATTGTCTATTGCAATACCATTGATTAAATTGCTACTTGATTTGATTGATATTGAGCTTATTTCCATTGGTGATATCATTGTTGCATAATGGTGTCTATTGATATGATGTTCACTTGTATTGACCTAAATATAGCTTGACAGAGTTGCCGCTCCGACAGGGTAGTGGGTACATACTGTCGGCAATGTGCACATTGTTTACTGATGCCTTAGCTAGGAAGGGTTATGGTCCTGGCCATAAGACCTTATCAGTCTTATGCTTACTAATACTGATATTATTGGAGACTATATGTTTACATATAGTCCATACTGTTCTGGCCCTTTATCTCTCTTTCCATATTACTCTTTTTCCTTTGATATGACTATTGACTATTTTGTCATTTTTTAATATTGATTTTGTAATATGATTATATTAACCGATTGTCATTATTGTACTATTTGAGATTGATCCAAACCATATTCATTGGCGATGTATATAGATTCACTGAGTATCTTATATACTCACCCTTTTTTATTGTCTCCCATTTCAGGTGCTGAGTAGATAGCAGAATCCTCATTTTAGACTGTCTATGGATTTCTGCTGTCTTTTGCTATTGATGTAATTATTCTGAATACTGTGTTTTGATGTTTATGTTCTAGCTGCTCCATGGGGTATGGATGGGTTAGTTAGGAAAATAACATATATATGTATATGTGATGATGCTTTATGATATATGATATGATATATGATGATGGATGTTACAACCAACAACATAATTTTCAGACAGTTTACAGAATTGCAAAATGAATAGTAACTAGGTAAATTGAATAATTAATTGATGGCTATAGATATTACATGGGATACTGGGTTCTATGAGTACCGGTCGCCATTGGCATCTCCTGCATCCTAGGACTGTCACGATCCGAAAATGGGTCGTGACAGAGGTGGTATCAGAGCATTAGGTTACAAACATCAAAGTTAAAGTTATAGATGAATAGTAATTGAATTACAGAGGAATAGTGATTAAGTACAGAATGGGTAGAATTAAGTAAACCATAGAGCATAGGAATTCCTATGTCATCTTTTGCTGTATACGTCTGATATGTGTTAGTATTCTATGTTTCTGTGATATAGTTAGTACGTTTCCTATTTTTCTAACATATTATAGAGATGTCTGACGATATGGACAGAGATGCCAGAGAGGCAGAGGTAGCCTCCAATGAGTTGTTAGTCAGAGAGTATTCAGTTTCAGAGGGTCCATCCAGATCCTGATGGACTACAGAGGATACAGAGAGGGCGATGATCCCTGGAGAGTTGAGATGATGAGGGGAATGATGGAGTTATGGAAGGAATTGGCAGATTAGAGGTGGAAATGCTAGAATGTACCGCCACTACTAGTTCCAGCAGTAATGCCACCACATGTTGCACCTGAGGCAGTACCAGTTGCACCAGCTCCTATACAGCCACTAAGGAGCCTGCTGTACAGGGAGGCCGTAGAGTTATTGATGAGGGTGGAGTGTCTATGTTTAGCTTTCTGAAGCTAAACTTACCAGAGTTCAAGGGCGACAGAGGCATTAATCCAGTGGATTTTCTAGAGGAGGTTGAGAAGGTAGTTAGGAGACTACCTTATTCTGAGCTTAGAGCTGTAGAGTTGGTTGGATTATTGTTAAATGAGAAGGCTTGGACTTGGTTTTCAAGGAAGATGGAGCCCAGGCTGTATGGTGAGCATCCACCCTCATGGGTTGAGTTTCGACAGGGTTTGATAGATGAGTTTATTACTGAAGGGGTGAAGACCCATAATTTGATTCAGTTTGAGCAGTTAGAGTAGGGGGATAGATCAGTTGAGGAGTATGCAGAGGAGTTCATTAGGTTGAGTAGGTATACTACTCACATTTTTCCTACTGAGGCTGATTTGATCAGCAGGTTTAGGAGAGGTATTTATGCTTCACTTTATAATGCACTATTGGTTATGGAATTTACTTCTTTGATGACTATTATTGATAAGGCTACATAGATGGAAGAAAAGTATAAAACAAAGGGAGCTAAGAGGGATCAAAAGAGAAAAGGGGGCCCCAGAGCACAGGTTAGGAGGGGGGAGAGCAACTCCCAGCCTAAACAGGTAGAGCCAGTGCCTCGGTTTGATCAGAGACCTTCATCGGGTAGTCAGAGGTGGGGGTTCAGAGTAGGGGACTACCAGTGGTATAGTCAGCACATGTATATTCACAGGATTCCTCTAGACCAGATGCACAGATGCCTAGTGTACCTATCTGTGGTTTATGTGGATGGAGACATGGAGGGGAGTGTTGGCATCAGTCTGGTGCCTGCTTGAGATGTGGGCAGCATGGTCACTATGTTAGTAGATGTCCTATGCATGGTGAGCAACAACTATCCACTTCAATTTCTCAATCTATAGTACAGATGAGTCAGAATGTAGTCAGAGAGGCTTCCGGTAGAGGTAGAGGCAGAGGAGGACAGGCTCCAAGTAGTAGTCAGACCCCAGCGGGTAGAGGCCAGGGGCGAGTATTTGCAGTGAATATCCAGGAGGCATATAGATCAGACAATGTGGTCACAGGTACTATTCTGATTCAGAATGAGATTGTCGATGCCTTATTTGATTCTGGTGCTACTCATTCCTTTGTGTCACCTCAATTTGCACCTAAATTGAATAAGGAAAGGAAATTATTGCATGTGCCTTTAGTGATTTCTACCCCGATGGGTCAGAGTATTGATGTGGACTATTACTATCATGACTGTGTGATTGAAATTGATGACAACATACTGCATGCTTATTTGATAGAACTGCCAGTGTTAGAGCTAGATGTTATTCTGGGTATGGATTGGCTCACGACACACCATGCAGTCATTGATTGTTATGAGAAAAAGGTTATATTTCAGCCTGAGGGGCAGCCAGAGTTTGAGTTTCTGGGTAATAGACAAAAGTTCAGAGTTAATCTGGTTTCTGCTATCCAGGCCAGAAGGATGATAGGGAAAAGTTGTTCAGCTTATTTGGCTCACGTTATAGATGTGCATAAGTCTTCTGTAGAACTTGATCAGATACATGTAGTTCAGGAGTTTCCTGATGTATTTCCTAAAGAGTTGCCAGGATTGCCCCCATATAGGGAGATAGAGTTTGAGATTAAGGTGTACTCAGGCACCGATTCGATATCCATTTCTCCTTACAGAATGGCACCAGCAGAATTGAAAGAATTGAAGGTGCAGTTACATGAGTTATTGGATAGAGGATTCATTAGACCGAGTAGTTCTCTTTAGGGTGCTCCAGTGTTGTTTGTAAAGAAGAAGGATGGCTCCTTGAGAATGTGTATTGATTACAGGCAGTTGAATAAGGTCACAGTGAAGAACAAGTATCCGTTGCCACAGATAGATGACCTGTTTGATCAGTTGCAAGGTGCTAGTCATTTCTCAAAGATTGATATGAGATTTGGGTACACTAGTTGAATGTTAAGAAGGGTGATCTGCCTAAGACTGCTTTCAGGACCCGATATGGGCATTATGAGTTTTTAGTGTTATCATTCAGGTTGACTAATGCATAGGTTGCATTTATGGATCTGATGAATAGGGTGTTCAGGCCATTTTTATATAAGTTTGTCATAGTGTTCATTGATGACATTCTTATCTACTCTAGGAGTGAGGAGGAGTATGTAGAGAATCTGAGGATTATATTACAGAAACTTCGAGAGCATCGGTTGTATGCTAAGTTATCTAAATGTCAGTTCTAGCTAACCAAAGTATGTTTTCTTAGGCATGTGATCTGTAAAAAGGGTATTAAGGTAGATCCTCAGAAGATAGAAGCAGTGGCGAATTGGCATCAGCCTATCAGTATTTCTAAAGTCCGTAGTTTTCTGGGTATGGTAGGGTATTACAGGAGGTTTGTGAAAGATTTCTCCAGAATTGCAGCTTTATTAACTAAGCTTACTCAGAAATAGGAGCGTTATCTATAGACTGATGAGTGTGAGTGCAGTTTCCAGACTTTGAAGTCCTGCCTCACAAGTGCTCTAGTGTTAGCATTACCAGCAGAGGGACAGAAATTTATTGTGTACTGTGATGCTTCCCGAATTGGATTGGGGTGTGTGTTGATGCAGAACAGGAGAGTAGTTGCTTATGCTTCTCGGCAATTAAAGAAGCATGAAGCGAATTATCCGACACATGATTTGGAGATGGCAGTTGTGGTATTTGCATTGAAGATTTGTGAGGCATTATCTGTATGGGTCAAAATATGAGATATATATTGATCATAAGAGTTTGCAGTATATATTTCAGCAGAAGGATCTGAATCTTCTGCAGTGTAGATGGGCGGAGTTACTTTAGGATTATGATTGTGAAATCCTATATCATCAGGGCAAATCTAATGTAGTAGCTGATATTTTGAGCTGAAAGTCTATGGGCAGTCTAGCTCATATCATGGTTGGCAGGAGACCCTTAATCCAATAGATGAGGGAGTTAGCGGATATGGGAATGGAGTTGGATTTGGGATCCCAATATCATAACTAGGCTCTGATAGCCCAATTTCGGGTGAAGTCACTGTTGATTGATAATATTAAAGTGGCTCAAGATAGGGATCCGTATCTACTGAAGCTTAAGGGATATGTACAAAATGGCAAGATGTCAGAGTTTACAATGGATGGTGATGTACTAAAGTGTGGGAAACGGATCTGTATACCTGATATTGATGGGTTGCGGGATTAGATTATAAGAGAGGCTCATTATTCTTTAGACAGTGTACATCCAGGAATTACCAAGATGTACCATGATTTGAGAGATGTGTATTAGTGGCCGGGTATGAAGAGAGATGTAGCTCGGTTTGTATTTAAATGCTTAGCCTATCAGCAGGTTAAGTTCGAGCATCATAAGCCCTCGGGTTTGCTTCAAGAGATTGAGTTGCCTGAATGGAAATGGGAGCAGGTTACCATGTATTTTGTAGTTGGTTTACCGAGGACTACGAGGGGTTATGACTCCATATGGGTTATTATAGACCGGTTAACGAAGTCTGCTCATTTTCTGAAAGTGAAGACCAGTTATTCAGCAGCTCAATATGCACAGTTGTATGTGGATAAGATTGTGTGACTTCATGGAGTTCCTTTGATGATCATCTTAGATAGAGGTACACAATTCACTTTACGGTTTTGGCAGAAATTTCAGGAGGCCATGAGTACTCAGTTACGATTTAGTACTGCTTTCCATCAGCAGACTGATGGATAGTCGGAGAGGACAATCCAAACTTTAGAAGATATGCTTTGGTTATGTGTTTTGGATTTCAAAGGTAACTGGGATCAATATCTGCCATTGATTGAATTCTCATACAACAATAGTTACCACTTTTCCATTGGTATGGCTCCATTTGAAGCACTATATGGTAGGAAGTGTAGATCTCCAATATGTTAGGTGGAACCAAGAGAGAAACAGTTAGAGGGTCTAGAGCTGATCAAAGAAACAATGAAAAAGGTGCTAATGATTAGATATCGGATGAAGACTACGTTCAGTAGGCAGAAGAGCTATGCCGATCCGAAGTGGAAGGATATACATTTTGTAGTGGGTGACCATGTCTTCCTTAAGATCTCATCGATGAGAAGTATTATAAGATTTGGGAAGAAGGGAAAGTTGTCACCAAGGTTTATAGGTCTATTTGAGATTTTGGAAAAGATTGGTAATGTGGCATATAGATTGGCTCTTCCACCAAATCTGAGCCATGTACATCCAGTATTCCACATTTCTATGCTACGGAAGTATGTATCAAACCCATTACATGTATTAGAGATGCATGATGTGGGGTTGAATGAGGACTTGTCGTATGAGGAGCTTCCAGTGGAGATAATTGATCGACAAGTTGGGCAATTACGGAACAAGGAGATTCCCATGGTAAAAGTGCTCTGGATAAATCAGTCGCTAAAGGAGTGCACTTGGGAGAGCAAGCAGGAGATGAAGGACAGATATCCATTCCCGTTCCAGCAATAAGGTATATATTTTATTTAAATTCGAGGACGAATTTATTTGAAGGGGGTAAAATGTAATACCATAGGAAGTTATATCTTATATGCATGATCTAATTCTCAGTATATGGTTTAAAAGTATTGAAATGATGGGAAATAATTTTAGAAACACAGTTAGAAAGCGAATGAATTACTTTTCATAAAACTGTCAATGTCGGGAACACTGCCGAGAAAATAACAGTACAGGCAACAGCTGAATTTCTAATTCTGATTAGGGAGCAAAAGATCACATAAATGCATATGTAATTATGGTAAAAAGAAAGAGGTGAAAAATATTTAGGAGTACTGAAAAAGTAACAAATGGTAAAACCACAAATAAATGAAATTTTAAGGGGTATAGTAGAAATTGATCTGTCTGAGTTTCAGAATGACTCTGAAACTATTTTTATAAATAAGTATAAATAAAAATAAACCTTTTGATTTCCCACTTTGAAATCCAATTCATAACAGAATTGTCATAATAAATTACAGAAAAAGTTGAGGTCAAAGTATAATTACTTGAAAGTTTAAGGACCAAAATGGAATTTGTCATTTATGATTTTATATAAAAGCATGCCTTAGCCATTTGTTGATCATCTTCTTCCTTCTCCACCCTTTGGCCGAACCACCATCACCATTCTTCCTCCATTTTTACTTCAATTTCCAACCAAAATTTCTTAAGAAAACTTAAGATTTAGCTTGGTTCTTCCATTTCCAACTCATTTCTTCCTTGAAATCATAAAGAAATCTAAGGAATTTTGAAGAGAAAATTTCGGTGGGAAGCTCCATTAGAGGTAATCAATTAGTTTGTTTAATTTTATGATTTATTTAGATGAATTAGATGATGAATTGAATGGGTTTTAGGTTAGATTGCATCAATTGATGCATTTGGATAGAAATCCCTCTTTTACAAATCCTAATTGAAGTTGTTTGATATGGCTTGATGAATTAGTGTTAGTTTGTATTATTTAAGCTTAGAATATGTTAATTGGAGGCTAATGGGTAATGAATTTGTGATTGTTTTGTTATAGAAAATTAAGAACACCATAGTTGCCATATTTGCCTCCTTTGAAGGAAATTAGTGGAATTGAATTTTTCTAAGCAATTGGAATCTTTTAGTGAGTCTTATATGCATCTTTTAACATGCCTAGTGCATTGAAATTGAAATTGAAAACCATATATGAAACCCTCATTTTGGCCGAAACTCGTGTACTATTCAATGCCTTTGTTTTGTTTGATTTTTTCCTTTGTATTCCTTAGCTATTTTGATCCTTTTAATGTTGTTTAATATTGTATAATAGTTACCTATTGTGTTGCCTACAATGTGGTTTTGTTGTTGGATAAATTGGGCATGCCAACTTTGCACCAAAACCTAAGCAAAAGGCATACCTAATATTGCCCACCATGTGTTTGATAAAATGCCAAGTTGTAATTTCATAGGCCTATCACATTTTTCTTTCATAGGCCTACCATTTGAATGTCATCGTCGCCAGCAATATTGGCATGCTAATTGGCCTACCGATTTTTTTTGTATAACTAATTTTTGTTCTATATCTTTGTTGTTTACCAAACCGATTATTATTGATTATATATTGTATATTGCAATACCATTGATTAAATTGCTACTTGGTTTGATTGATATTGAGCTTATTGTCATTAGTAATATGTCACACCCCGACACCACCGGTACGACAGTCCTAGGGCAAGGGTAGGTATAGGGCCACCATAAACCCGTAGAACCCTAAATTAAACTTGTCTCAATCATAATAACATATATTCTACCCAATTCAAATCATTACATCTTATAAATCATCATTTATAACATAACATCTATACTTGTTCCCTTTCGATCAAAAGATAAATCTAACATCAATATGGAACAAATGAGTGTCTACAAATGCCATCCATGGCTACAAAATCAAAACATCTCATATCTAACTACGGAGCTCTAAGAGAATGTACCTCAACATACATTATTATAAATATATTTAACAAAATAATATCCAAAATAATTACATCCAAGCTTCTTGGGAAGAATAAGTCAAGAAGCTCTATCCTCTGGATTAGCTCTCTCTCGAGCTACACTAGCACCTGAAACTACAGAAGAGGGATGAGCCTTCAACTCAATAAAATATGAACAATATAATGCTTTAGGTTAAACAAGAAATCTGAATATCAAATCATGAACATGAACCTATACAAATACATATATATACTTGGGTATGAGAGAATCCCAAGCTTTTACTTGGAAAGATCATGTGTACTTATAATAATTAGCACTATCAAATCACATCATAATCAAATCGTAGTTCTCATTTAGAATGGTAAAATGCCCACAAAGATGGCATTATCAAATCTCATATATGATAGAACTGATATCATTAATATACGTATCAGTAGCCTTGCTACCTTAACATGGCACATATGCTTGCGGGGGCATATGCCTAGAACTCGCGATCCCCTCTAGGTGGAACACTGATACTATACCGTATCAGCCAGGTTCCCTCTGTGGACATTGGACCAATGAATTTACTCTAATTAGAAAAAGCATTCTATACATATGTATCTCAGAGTTCACAAAAAAAAATACATTCTCAACAATTCTGAATTTGGTCAATAGACCATTTAGCCTTTATAGTAAAGGCTTAATTATGATCTTGGTCCAAGAAAAACAACCAAGTCATTATCATATATTAATGATTATATAAAACAAGTCATCAAAATTTATAATGGGACAACATAGTGAACACATATATCTATATATAGCAATTCATCTCGTAAGAAGTACTACACAATTATGAAATTCATAACTTACCTCACTGCAATACTATCCACTAAATCCGGTCAACACTTGTTTAATTGACTAGCTTCCTTAAATTCCTTGAAAAGGCCGAATCTAACAAATTCCCCAAATTTCATAAATTAGAGTTTCCTCAATTAATAATTCATATTATGGTTCCATCAAATTTTAACAATCTTATAGTCTCTATTATTATTTCCTAATCATCAATTTAATTTATCTCTTAAGAAGATTTGAAATTTTGAACATGGTCACTATTCACATCACTATTCATCATATTCATAAATTTCAAAATCTTCCCCATCAACCGTAATTAATAGCCTTAAATGCTCATAACAAGTTCTATTTAACTCATAAATAATTATTCTAACTACTAAAAAAAATCTTAAACTATAAAAAAAAGGAGCTCAGAGAAAATCACCTTATTTTCCTAAAAATGTGTCCTTAAAGAATCTTGACTTGAAATAATGACTGAAGCATTTTAATGAGAATAATATAATGGTTTAATGCATTAATTCTGAGTATTAATGCACTAGAAAATAAATGGGACAGATTTGAGAGAAATAGAAGAAGAAATGGAGAAGAAGGAAGAAAAGGGAGAAATTATCGTGAAAAGAAAAGGGCTACAACCTCTCCATTAAATAAGCCATTGCCTCGCTAAATCCCACTTTGCCACTTCTTCATTTCACAAAGGCCACTCCGCTGAATTCCCACTTTACCGAATACCACCTCGACAAAGGCCTCTTCTCTGAATTCCCACTTCTCCAAATACCATCTTGGCAAAGGCCACTTCGCTGAATTCCCACTTCGCCAAATGCCACCTCGACAAAAGCCTCTTCGCTGAATTCCCACTTCGCCAAATGTCACCTCGGCAAAGGCCTTTTCGCTGAATTCCCACTTCGCCAAATGCCACATTGGCAAAGGCCTCTTCACTGAATTTCCACTTCGTCAAATGCCACCTCGAAATCGAGAAGCCAACTCGCACTACCTACTCTACTGAGCTGGGAAACTCTACTCGCCAACTCGCACTACCTATTCTGCCGAATTGGAAATCCTCCTTGCCAACTCGCACTAAACCTTCTCGCAAATAAGCTACAATTTCTAATCTCCTCAATTCTACAACTGTATATAAAACCCATAAAGAATAATTACTCATGCTAATACTTGCCTCGCTCAACCACTAACATATCAAAACAAATAACAACATATCACAGACTTATTGCCAATCAGACTTAAGGTAAAAATAAAATATAAATCTAAAACTTATATATTCACACTTATCCACATATTCTGTGAAATCATAACACTGACTCACAAAATCTTACCCAAAAACAAATTCTAAGATTTTCAAAATATTAATCTAATCACAACAAAACATTCATAAAAAAGAATAAAAATAAAATTACACAGGTATTACATTCTTTCCCCCCTTAAATAAATTCGTCCTCGAATTTAAAGAATTCACTTAATCTAGAAATAGGTGGGGATATCTAGCTCGCATAACTTGCTCACTCTCCCAAGTGCACTCTTCCATCACTTGATTTTTCCATAAGACCTTAACCATTTCTATCTCTTTGTTCCTTAGCTTCTTGACCAATTTATTAACAATTGCCATAGGAACCTCTTCATAAGTCAAGTCTTGCTAAAGATCTATTGCTTGAGCTTGTAACACATGAGAAGAATCTGCCACATACTTTCGAAGCATTAACAAATGAAAAACTGGATGCACACTATCTAAATTCTGTGGTAAGGCTAACCTATATGAAACCTCTCCAACTTTGTCCAAAATCTCAAAGGGTACAATATACCTTGGAGATAACTTACCTTACTTGCCAAATCTTAAGACTCTTTTTATGGGTGAGACCTTTAAGAACACTAAGTCTCCAACCACTAACTGAAGATCTTTCCTCCTTGGGTCTGCATAACTTTTTTGCCAACTGAAGGCTGTTTTTAATCTTTCCCTTATGAGTGGAATCTTCTCTGCTGTATACTGAATCAATTCAGGCCCTTCTATATGCTTCTCTCCCACTTCATTCCAACACAAAGGAGATCTACACCTCTTACCATACAAAGCTTCGTAGGGAGACATATGAATAGTTGAGTGATAACTGTTGTTGTAGGCAAATTCTATCAATGGCAAGTGCTTATCCTAATTTCCTCCAAAATCTAGAATACACATCCTTAGCATGTCTTCTACAGTTTGGATAGTTCTCTCGGACTGCCCATCTGTTTGGGATGAAAAGCTGTGCTAAAATCAAGTCTAGTGCCCAAAGACTCTTGCAATTTCTGCCAAAACCTTGAAGTGAACTGAGTACCTCTATCGGATATGATGGAAACTGGTATTCCATGAAGTTTCACTACCTCATCAACATAAATCTGGGTATACTGAGAAGCTGTAAAAGTTGTCTTGACTGGCAGAAAATGAGCCGACTTTGTCAATCTGTCCATAATTACTCATATTGAGTCATGACCACTAGAAGTCCTTGGCAACCCCACAACAAAATCCATGGTTACCTCTCCCATTTCCATTCTGGCAAAGGCAACTGCTGCAGTAGACCCGAAGGTTTCTGATGCTCAAATTTCTCTTGTTGGCAAGTCAAACACCTTGCCACAAACTCAGCCACATCCTTTTTCATTCCACTCCACCAATAGGAATCCTTAATGTCATGGTACATCTTTGTTGCACCTGGATGCACATTACACTTAGCATGATGTGCTTCCTTAAGAATCATATCCCTCAAACCATCAACTGCTGGAACACATAGCCTTTTACCGAGCTTCAACACGCCATCAGTCACAACAAATCCTAGAGCCTTTTCTGATCTACCGATTCGACAAGGTAGTGGGGAAATACTATCGACCTTGTGCACATTGTATTATTGGTACCCTAGTTAGGAGGGGTTATGGTCCTGGCCATATTGATCCTAATATAGATATACTGGCGACCTACATAGTCCAATGATATTGATTGTTTAGAGATTGTACGATTTCTTTTCATACAGTCCATCCCATTATCTGTCTTTCCATATGTAACCAAGCCTGTATGATTTTATTTGGCTTTACTATATCCTGACACTTATTCTGTACACTAATATTTCATTGACTGATACATTTGGTTATATAATACCTATTATTTATTGCGATGCATGTGAATTCACTGAGTACAATCTATACTCACCCGTTTATTGTTTACCCATTTCAGGAGAGGATTAGAGTTGCAGAATCCAGTCTTCTATTTCTCTAAGGATTCTGCTACAGACTTTCAGATGTATACATATATATTCTTTTTTGTATAACATTTATTTTGGTGTTCATTATCTAGCTGCTCCATGGGTATGTACGGGTTAGCTAGGAAATGAACATGTATATGATGATGGTATTATTATATGGATGATATGATGTGTTGATATGATATTATGATGATTGATATTACAGTCAATTACAAAATGCATGACATGTGAATAAAATGATTGGTAATTAATGAATATGAGTAATATATTAAAGTTATAGATGATGCGAGTGATACTGGGTTCTACGGGTGCCGGTCGCCATTGACATCTCCCGTGCCCTAGGACCGTCGCGACTTGGAAAGTCGGGTCAAGACAGAGGTGGTATCAGAGCACTAGGTTACAAAATGTGAATCTAAGTTACAGATGAATAGTGACTGTATTACAGAGGAATAATGATTAGTTATAGAATGGGGTAGAATTAAGAATACCATGGAGCATAGGATTTTCTTTGCCGTCTATTATTGTTATTGTCTGTTATATGTCTTTATTCTGTGTTTTTACTATATTTTGAGACTGTTTTCATATTTTCTTGACAGATTACAGACATGTCTGACAGCAGGGACAAAGATACCAGGGAGGCTAAGGTTGCCTCCAATGAGTCCCTAATGAGGGAGATTAGTGTATCTGAAGGCCCGTCTCAATCCTGATGGACTTCAGAGGATTCAGATAGAGGAGATGACCCTTGGAGGGTTGAGATGATGAGAGGGTTGATGGAGCTTAAGAGGGAGATGGCAGAAATGAGGAGAGAGAGACAGCAGGCACAACCACTGCCTGCTCCTGCAGTAGTTCAGCCACCAGTGATACCTGAGGTAGTGGCACCAGCTCTTATACAGCCAGTAGGGGCTCAGAGGGAGCCAGCTGCACAGGAAGGCAGGAGAGAGATAGAGGAGGGAGGAGTCTCCATGTTTAGGTTTCTGAAGCTAAACTTACCTGAGTTTAGAGGGGATAGAGGTGCCGATCCTGTTGATTTTCTGGAGGAGGTGGAGAAGGTAATGAGGAGACTACCTTGTTCTGAGCTAAGGTCGGTAGAGTTGGTGGGTTTGTTACTAAAGGGGAAGGCTTGGATATGGTTCTCGAGACATATAGAGACCAGGCTATATGGAGAGCACTCACCCACCTGGGCAGAGTTTCGCCAGGATCTGATACATGAGTTCATCACTGAGGGTGTCAGGACCTGTAACCTGGTGAGATTTGAGCAGTTAGAGCAGGGAGACTGCTCAGTAGAGGAGTATGCTGAGGAATTCATACAAGTGAGTAGATATGTTGCTCACATAGTACCTATTAGAGGCAGATTTGATCAGTAAGTTCAGGAGGGGATTGGATGCTGCCTTACATAATGCCCTTCTTGCCACAGAGTTTACTTCTTTGACCACAGTAATAGATAAAGCTACTCAGATGGAAGAGTAGCTCCCATCTTAGGCAGGCTGAGCCAGTACCCAGATTTGAGCAGAGATCTACTAGCAGTAGTTAGAGGAGGAGACTACAGAGTAGGGGTCAGCCAGTGGTACAGTCAACGCCTGCATACTCTCAGGGTTCTTCTAGATCGATTACACAGGCACCCACCATTCCTGTTTGTGGGTATTGTGGTAGAAGGCATGGAGGGGAGTGTTGGAGGAGGACAGGCGCATACTTGAGGTATGGCCAGCAGGGCCATTATATGAGCACTTGTCTATTGAGGGATGATCAACAGCCATTAGTCATAGTATCTCAGCCAGCAGTTCAGACCAGCCAAAATGTGGGCAGAGAGACAGTAGCCAGAGGCAGAGGTAAGGGAGCTCAAGCTCCCAGTGGTAGTTAGGCTCCAGCTGGCAGGGGCCAGGGTAGGGTGTTCAGGTCTTATTTGGATAAGTTTGTCATCATCTTTATTGATGACATTCTTATTTATTCCAGGAGTGAGAAGGAGCACAGGGAGCATTTGAAGATTGTGCTATAGACACTTCGGGATCACCAGCTATATGCTAAATTATCCAAGTGTCAGTTCTGGTTGACTGAGGTGTGCTTCTCGGGGTATGTCATATGTAAGGAGGGTATTATAGTGGATTCTCAGAAGATTGAAGCAGTTGCTAACTGGCCTCAGCCTACCAGTATTTCAGAGGTATGCAGCTTTCTAGGTATGGCTTATTATTATCGGAGGTTTGTGAAAGATTTCTCCCGTATTGCAGCTCCTTTGACTAGATTGATGAGGAACCAGGAGCGATATGTCGAGGACGGATGAGTGTGACCGTAGCTTTCAGACTCTGAAGTATTGCCTTACCAGTACTTCGATTTTGGCATTACCAGTTGAGGAGGAGAAATTTACAGTATATTGTGATGCTTCGCGGATTGGCTTAGGGTGTGTTCTGATGCAAATTGGTAGGGTAATTGCTTATACTTCTCATCAGTTAAAGAAGCATGAAGCAAATTACCCAACTCATGATCTGGAGATGGCAGCAGTTATCTTTGCCTTGAAGATTTGGAGACACTACTTATATGGGTCTAAATGCGAGATATATATTGATCATAAGAGCCTGCAGTATATATTTCAGCAGAAGAATCTAAATCTGAGGCAGCGCAGATGGGTTGAGCTTCTAAAGGATTATGATTATGAGATTTTATATCACCCAGGGAAGGCCAATGTAGTGGTGGATGCTCTGAGCAGGAAGTCTATGGGTCGTCTTGCTCATATTGTAGTTGGCAGGAGGCCACTGATCAGAGAAATGAGGCAGTTGGCGAATTTTGGGATAGAGTTGGATTTGGGTTCCCAGGATCGGAACCAGGCTCTGATAGCCTAATTTTGGGCGAGGTCACTGTTGCTAGATGATATCAAAGTGGCCCGGGACAGAGATTCTTATCTTCTGAAGCTAAAGGGAGAGGTTCAGAATGGTCGGATGACAGAGTTCATAGTGGAGGATGGAGTATTAAGATGTGGGAGACGTGTCTGTGTACCGAATTGTGATGAGCTACGGGATCGGATTATGCAAAAGACACACTATTCTGCTTATAATGTACATCCAGAGATTACCAAGATGTACCATGATCTTAGAGATGTTTATTGGTGGCCTGGGATGAAGAAAGACATAGCTCAGTTTATATCTAAGTGTTTAGCTTGTCAGCAGGTTAAGTTTGAGCATCAGAAGCCATCAAGGCTACTTCAGGAGATAAAGCTGCCAGAGTGGAAATGGGAACAGGTTACCATGGATTTCATAGTTGGTCTACCACAGACTTCGAAGGGGTATGACTTTATTTGGGTTATTGTGGATCGATTGACGAAGTCTGCACACTTTTTGGAGGTTAAGACCAACTATTCAGCAACTCAGTACGCACAGTTGTATGTTGATAAAATTGTACGTCTTCATGGAGTACTTTTGGCGATCATATCTGACAGGGGTAAACATTTCACATCTCGGTTCTAGCATTCAGGAGGCTATGGGTACCCAGCTACGGTTCAGTACTGCCTTCAATCCATAGACTGATGGGCAGTCTGAGAGGAAGATCCAGACCTTGGAGGATATGCTCAGGTTATGTGTGCTAGATTTCAAAGATAGTTGGGATTATTATCTGCCACTGATAGAGTTCTCCTACAACAACAGTTATCACTCTTCAATTGGTATGGCTCCATTTGAAGCACTATATGGTAGAAAGTGCAGATCACCAGTGTGTTGGGTGGAGTCGGGAGAGAAGCAGCTAGAGGGACCAAAACTTATTAGAGAGACTATGGAGAAGGTTCCTATGATCAGAGAGCAGATGAGGACTGCCTTCAGTAGGTAGAAGAGTTATGCTGATTCGAAGAGGAAGGATGTACAATTTTTGGTTGGTGATCATGTCTTCCTAAAGGTCTCACCGATGAGAGGAGTTATGAGATTTGGGAAGAGGGGCAAGCTATCACCACGATTTATAGTCCCATTTAAGATACTTGAGCGGATTGGCAATGTGGCCTATAGATTGGCTCTTCCACCCAATATGAGCCATGTACATCCAGTCTTTCATATATCGATGCTGCAGAGATATATATCGGATCCATCGCACATTTTGGAGATGCAAGATGTGGATCTCAGTGAGATTTATCATATGAGGAGCTACCTGTAGAGATTGTTGATCGACAGGTTAGAAAGCTTCAAAACAAAGAGATCCCTATGGTTAAAGTGCTATGGAGGAACCAGACGATAGAGGAGTGTACATGGGAAAGCGAGCAGGAGATGCAGATCAGATATCCATCTCTATTTCAGTTTTGAGGTAAGTTTTATTTAAATTCGAGGATGAATTTATTTGAAGGGGGAAGAATGTAACACCTGTCATATATATATATATATATATGTGTGTGTGTGTGTGTGTGTATGTGTGTGTGTGTGCGTGCGTGCGTGTACATTTTTAAACTAGATCGGTCTAGTTCATAAATCCTGTAATAAGTCTGAATTTTTATTTATTTTGAGAATGTTAGAGAATGAACGAGTCAAAAGAGTGAGCATGGAAAAATATTATTTTGTATAGTATTGATTGATGGTTGTGAAAATGTAAAAGAGATTGGAAAAATTTTAACTTAAGAGAAACCAACTTGAATCAAACTTGTCGGACCATTTTAGGAGAGTAAAGTCAGTATGAAATGTAGATTTCCTTTTAATTTGGATTCTTGATATGTTGAACCCCTAACTGTATATTTTAAGTGACAAAAGAATTAAGGAGTTAGAATATCTGTAGCGTATTTGCGAATTGGGTTAGTATGAGGGGTTAGAGTAGGTTCCCAGCCGATATTGGGGAGTGGCATTGGCGAGATGACATTGATGAGCTGGCATTGCGGAGTGGCATTGGCGAGCCGGACTTGCGAACTCGCATTGGCGAGCTGGCCTTATGAGCTGGCAATGGCGAAGAGGCATTGCGAGCTGGAAATGGCAAAGTGACAATTACGAGCCAACATTTGCGAAGAGGCATTGCGAACTGGAAATGGCAAGGTGGCAATTGCAAGCTGGCAATGGTGAAGAGGCATTACGAGCTGGAAAAGGGAGAAGTGGCATTTGTGAAAAGGCATTGCAAACTGGAAATGGTGAGCTAGCATTTGCGGACTGGCATTTACGAACCGGCAATTCGAATTGGCATTGGCGAGCTGGTCGAGCTGGGAAACTCTTCTCGCCAACTCGCACTACCTATTCTTCCAAACTGGAAATCCTCCTTGCCAACTCGCACTAAACCTCATCGCAAATAAGCTACAATTTCTAATCTCCTCAATTCTACAACTGTCTATAAAACCCATAAAGAAATATTACTCATGCTAATACTTGCCTCGCTCAACCACTAACATATCAAAAAAAATAACAACATATCACAGACTTATTGCCAATCAGACTTAAGGTAAAAATAAAATATAAATCTAAAACTTATACATTCACACTTATCCACATATTCTGTGAAATCATAACACTGACTCACAAAATCTTACCCAAACACAAATTCTAAGATTTTCAAAATATTAATCTA
>CANXYC010026469.1:0-36975 GCA_948193065.1 Aleurites moluccanus
ATATACATTTGCCACACCAAATCCAAAACCAAAGGCAAAAATCCTATACTTTGAGCTTATGATAGCAAATTTGCATCCTATTGATCCAACCGTCCATTTTTCCATCATTTGATCCAATGGTTGGATTTAATCAAGCCTAAAATAATACCATAAGGTTACACACATTCTATAATCCCATATCATAAAGGAAAATACCAAAATGCCCTTAGTGCAACCGAAGCACCTTAAGCTCCTCAAGCACCTCAATTGAGCAGCTTGCCGGGAACAGTTTTCAACCGGGTTTATTTTTCCGTGTATTATTCAAATAAACTTAATAATGCCATTTACATTCACTTAAATTCTTTTCTTTCTTCAAATATAATGTTACATCCATAAAAACTCGAAGGGGCTGTAAAATGACCATTTTGTCCCCAGTTCACCAAAAACTCAAAATTTCCCAATTTTTTCCTAACAGCCTTTAAACCACTTCTATGCCTAAAATTAACTCATATAACATGCATAAATACATAATATTAAACAATTCAAAAAAAAGAAAAAAATTCTCTCTAAGTTCCCCTTAAAGGTTCCAATAGGGTTTATATTGAGGTGTTACATCTTTCTTCCTCACAAATAGTACCGGTGCACCCTAAGGAGAACTACTCGGTCTGAAGAACCCTCTATCTAATAGTTCCTGTAATTGTATCTTCAATTCTTTCAGTTCAGTTGGAGCCATTCTGTATGGTGGAATAGATATCGGGTCTGTACCTGCATGCACCTCTATCTCAAACTCAATCTCCCTGTCCGGAGGCAATCCTGGCAACTCATTAGGAAATATATCTAGAAACTCCTGAACCACCGGTATCTGATCCAACTGTACAGAAGATCTTTGTACATCTACTACATGTGCCAAATAGGCTAAACAACCTTTCCCAATCATCCTCCTGGCCTGGATAGTAGAAATCAGGTTAACTCGAAACTCCTGAATATTACCCTGAAACTCAAACTCTGGCTGCCCCTCAAGCTGGAATCTAACTCTGTTTCGATAACAGTCTATAACTGCCCGGTGCCTCGTCAACCAATCCATACCCAATATAACATCTAACTCTAACACGGGCAACTCAATCAAATTAGCACGCAGAATATGATCATCAATCTCAATAATGCAATCAAGATAGTAATAATCAACATCAACACTAATACCCATAGGAGTGGCAATCATCAGTGGTACATCTAATAACCTCCTCTCCTTATTCAATTTAGGTGAAAAATATGGCGACACAAAAGAATGAGTAGCACCTAAATCGAATAAGGCATCAGCAATCTCATTCTGAATCTAGATGGTACCTGTAACCATGTTGTCTACTCTCTGGGCATCTTAGGTGTTGACAGCAAACACTCTGCCCTAGCCCCTACCAGCTGGAGCCTAACTGCCACTGGGAGCCTATCCTCCCCTGCCTTTGCCTATAGCTGTAGCCTCTCTACCCATATTCTGACTAGCCTGAACCACTGGCTGAGAAATTATGATAGATGGCTACTTATCAGCCTTCAATGGACAAATGTTAGCATAATGGCCTTGCTGGTCACACCTCAAACAAGTACCAGTCCATCTCCAACACTCCCCTTCATGTCTCCGACCACAAAACCCATAAGTAGGAATGTTGAGTGCCTGTGTAACCGGTCTCGAAGAACCCTGAGAGTAAGCAGGTGCTGACTGAACTATTAGTTGTCCCCTACTCTGTAATCTCTTCCTCTGAGTACTGGCTGGAGATCTCTGCTCAAATCTAGGCACTGGCTCTGCCTGCTTAGGATGGGAGCTGCTCTTCCCCCTCTTAACCTATGATCTGGGACCCCCTTTCCTCTTCTGGTCCCTCTTAGCCCTCTCTGTCTTGTATTTCTACTCCATCTGTGTAGCTTTATCAATCATTGTAGTCAATGAAGTGAACTCTATAACAAGTAAAGCATTATGCAGTGTAGCATGCAAACCCCTCCGAAATCTACTAATCAGATTTGCCTCTGTAGGTACAATGTGAGCAGTATATCTACTCAACTGAATAA
Organism: Aleurites moluccanus; assembly: GCA_948193065.1. NCBI lineage: Eukaryota > Viridiplantae > Streptophyta > Magnoliopsida > Malpighiales > Euphorbiaceae > Aleurites > Aleurites moluccanus. The sequence continues at coordinate 2,035 of CANXYC010026469.1, forward strand.
ACTCCTTCGCATACTCCTCCACTGATCTATCACCCTGCTCAAGCTGCTCAAATCTCACCAAGTTATGGGTCTTCACCCCCTCTGTAATGAACTCGTCAATCAAACCCTGTATGAACTCTGCCCAAGTGGGTGGGTGCTCTCCATAAAGCCTAGGCTCTATCCGTCCAGAAAACCATGTCCATGCCTTACCCTTAAGAAATAACCTAACCAACTCAACAGCCCTTAACTCAGAACAAGGTAGTCTCCTCACTACCTTCTCCACCTCCTCTAGAAAGTCAACTGGATCAGTCCCTCTATCTCTTCTAAACTCAGGTAGGTTTAGTTTCAAAAAGCTAAACATCGAAACTCCTCCCTCCTCTATCACTCATCAGCCTCCCTGTACAACTGGCTCCCTCTGAGCCCCCACTGGCTACATAGGAGCCGATGCCACTGGAACTACCTCGAGTACTTCAGGTGGAGGCACTACTGCTGGAGCAGGTGGTGGAGGTACCTGCTATCTCTCCCGCCTCAAATCAGCTAACTCTCTCCATAACTCTATCATCCCCCTCATCATCTCCACTCTCCAGGGGTCATTGCCCCTCTCTGTATCCTCTGTAGTCCGTCGAGATATGGACGAATCCTCTGATACTGCTATCTCTCTAACCAGTGACTCATTGGAGGCAACCTCTGCCTCCCTGGTATCTCTGTCTCTATCGTTAGACATCTCTATATTCTGTCAAAAAAAATGGAAACAGTCTCAGAAAATGACAGAAACGCAGAATAATAACATACAATAGCAAATAATAGCAAAGGACGACAAATGAAATCCTATGCTCCATGGTATACTTAATTGTACCCCATTCTGTACTTAGTCACTATTCCTCTGTAATTCAGTCACTATTTATCTGTAACCTACATTCATAGTCTGTAAACCTAGATGCTTTGATACCACCTCTGTCACGACCCGGTTTCTCAGACCGCGACGGTCCTAGGGTACGGGAGATGCCAATGGCGACCAGCACCCGTAGAACTCAGTATCACATGCACAATCTATAAACCTCAATATATTATTCATTTTAATTTAGTTACCATTCATTTTGTCAATCTATCGTGTATTCTGTAATCATTTTGCAATTGGCTGTAACAGTCATATTATCATATCATGCATCATCATATACTAAATATATATCATCATCAATATATATACATATGTTCTTCTCCTAGCTAACCCATACATACCCCATGGAGCAGCTAGATAATAAACACCAAAATAAATATACAAAATGTCAGAATATATATATATATCAGATTGTCTGCAGATATCTCTGGATGACAGAAGACAGGAATCTGCAACCTACTCCTCTCCTGAAATGGGTAAACAATGAAATAGTGAGTATAGATGATACTTAGTGAATTTACATGCATCCTCAATAAATAATAGGCATCAAATAAACAATGGTATCAGTCAAAAGGATAACAGTATATAGTATCAATGTCAAGGTACAGTATAGCCAAAGAATAACATACAGACTCGGTATCATATGGAAAGACAGATAAAGGGAAGGACTATATGAAAAGAAATCGTACAATCTCCAGTAATCAATATCAGTATGGACCATGAAGGTCTCCAATATCATATCTGTATCAAAGAGCATAAGGCTTATCAAGCCCTCTGGCTAGGACCATAACCCCTCCTAGCTAGGGTATCAGTAATACAATGTGCACATCGCCGATAGTATTTCCCCACTACCCTGTCGGATCGGTAGCTCTGCCAAACCATATCAAGGTCAATAACGAGGGATACCATTAGCAACAATGGCATCCAAATATCAGTCAGTCCAATAACAATTGGTTCGGTATCAATCAGTACAATAACCAATATAATCAATGGCAATGTCATATACAATATATAATCAATGTTAAATGGTTTAGCAATAAGGAAAGACATAAAAAAAAAAAGTTAGTTCGGTAGCGAAAAATAGTAGGTCAATTGGCATGCCAACGTCACTGGCGACAATGGCATTCAATTGGCAGGCCTATGGCATACAAACCAATAGACTAAAGACAAATGAACTAGGCATTTCATCAAACACTTGGTGGGTATACAATGGCAAGCCAATAGGTTAGATTTACGTGCAAACTTGACTTGTCTAATTCAATCAATACAAATTTACATTGGCAAACAAAGTATAGGCTTCAAGAAACACAATTAAACAATCTTCAAATGGGATCAAATTGGCTAGGAAAACATGGCAAAATCAAGCAAAATTTCAAAGGCCAATTCCACAATTGGTTCGGCCAAAGTGTGGTTTTTGCCAAAGGTTTCCAATCAACAATTCAATCATTTAGGTATGTTAAATGATGCAATGTAAACTCACCTAAGCCTCCAAATCACTTTTGCACAAGCCAATTCCACCAATTTCTCCAAATAGCCAATATAGAACACTTTGATCCCAAATTCAATTCTACATCAAATAAACCATCAATTAGTTGCCTAATCACACCCAATTGACTAATTCTAACATCAATTAACATAAATGAACTCTAAATCAGCAACTCATTTCATAATACTTCAAAATAGCCAACCAATTTAGGGATTTCATCAAATTTGCATCAATTGATGCAATTAACCATCATACCCATTCAATTCAACCTAAATAACATCTAATGGAACCATAATAACCAACAAAACACATTCTTACCTCAATGACACCAAGTGGACGAAATCTTCAATCTCTCCCCCTTTGATTTCCTTTGCTCCTTTCTACAAATTAAGGATGGAAATGAGTTAAGCTAGATGAAAACTCAACTTTTCCATCAATTTTCTAAGGATTTGGTGAAGAAATGAAGAAGAAATAGAAGAAGAAATGAAGCTAGGTGGTTCGACCACCATGAAAGGAAGAAGAAAAAGATGAAGCAAAAATGGATAAGGCAAAATAAATAGAAAAATCCCATTTGACAAATTACAACTAACTCCCCGAACTTCCGTCCATTACATTTTAGTCCAAAATCTTCTGTAATTTATTCTGTCAATTCTGTCAGGATTTAGATATCAGAGTGGGGAGTCAATAAGATTATTTTAATTTATACTTATTTATAAAAATATTTCTAGAGTCATTCTGTAACCCCGACCGACTAATTTCCACTATTCATCTTAAACTTCCTTAAAATTACCATTTTGCCATTAGTTACTTTTTCAGTGTTCCTAAATGATTTTCACTTCTTTCTTTTTACCAAAATTAAACATAAATTATGGTGATCTTTTACCCCCAGATCAACTTCAGAAATTCATCCGTTGACCGGACTGCTAATTTCTCGGCAGTGTTCCCGACACCGCCGCTTTCCGGAAAAGTAGCATGTTTGCTTTCTAACTGTGTCTCTAAAATTATTTCCCATTATTTCAAGGCTGATGAACCATAAACTGAGAATGAAATCATGCATGAGAGTTATAACTTTTTAGGGTATTACAAAAATACCACTTGAAAAGTGCATGCACCTATCTAAACAGGTACTCAATGTCACCCATCACTTCTTGTCGAGTTCCATCAAAGGCCTTTACTACCATGTTGCTTGGATTTAAGGTTGTCATATCAATAGGTAATCTTGTTAGCGTAGCATGTGGTAACACATTAAGCGCCGACCCATTATCTACTAACACTTTGGCTATGGTACAACCCAGGCTCCTGACTGTGACATATAAAGCCTTGGTATGTTGGGTCCCGGCAGGGTCAATTTCGTCATCTGAGAAGGATATGAAGTTGCTGGCCTGAATCTGCCCTACTAGCTTCTCAAACTTCTACTCTGAAATGTCAGGTGTAACATAAGCTTCATCAAGTACTCTCTGTAAAGCATCTCAATGAGTTTTAGAGTTCAAAATTAAGGCCAACAAGGAGATGCGAGCGGGAGATCTTCTTAACTGCTCAACAATATTATAATCACTTTGTTTCATCAGCTTGAGAAATTCACTATCATCCTTCTCTTCTTTGTTATCTTCTCCAATGACCTCTTTGCCCTTTTTCCTTCTTTCTTCTTCTCTGGTCAAAACTGCCTCATCGAGAACACCCGTTAGTTTTTCAACTCGACCCTTCTCTTCTCTCAACTGGTCAAGCTCATTGGACCCATAACATCTGCCACTTCGGGTGATGTAGTCAACATTTGGCCCCCCCTTCTTTTATCAGCTGTGAGTTTGGTGATAGGGTGGAATTTTGAGGATTTATTGGGCTTGGATTTGGGTAAGCTGGTTGGTGAGATACAAGGGGAGGTCTCATGTACATGATTTGTGGGCTTGAAGGAGAAGTTGTGTGTGTTTGAGACATTTGGTTGTGAAAAGTGATGGTTGGCGGGGTATAGCTGATTATCGGGGATGAAGCCGAGGTATTAGCAAAAGCGGCTTGTGTGTGCATTTAGGGAGTATAATTCCAAGGAATAGTATGGGTATTAGTTATTAGCAGTTGCATAGGGGCAGTGATAACAACAACAGGAAGGCGTTGTGTTAGATGAGCATTAGCATTGATCTTTTGGGATGGTCCTTCAAAGCTAATCATGTGTACATCTCCCTCCACTTTACCCCTTCTTAGTATCTTGAAGTCAATTAGGCTTTGCACATATTCTTTGAATTCTTCACAATTTTCAATATCATGTTCCAAACACCCTTTATGGAACAAACAAGCACCATTAGTTGTACCTACAAAGCTTTCAATTATCCCAGCTTTTGATAATTGAATGAACAGATCAACCATCGACATCTTTATATCAAACACCTTTTGAAAATCCTCTCTTTCTCCAGCTTCAGCGGAACCTGCCGTTCGACTCCCACTAGCTGTATTGTGATTTAGTAGAGGGTTACTGTTGATACTTGGTAATGAACCCCCATCTTCAATTTTCAACTACCCGTGTTTTATCAAGTGTTGTACTTTGCCTTTAAAAGCGGGGCAGTTTTCTATGGAATGACCAACGACATCATGGAATTCACATCTTTCATTCGGTTTATACCAGTGCAGGTAAGGTGGGTTTATGGGATTGATCGATGTTGGGACTATTTGGTTGATGCTGAGCAGGTACTAATATATATCGATGTATGACATAGGCAAAGGAGGAAAATTTCTATTCCCCCTCGAATTGGCTTGGTATTAAGTGGGTCGAGGATGGTATTGATTTTGATCTTGATAAGGGAGTGGATGATATTGTCCTATAGACGGATTGTTTTGCAGTGGATAGGAAGGATAAGATGGTTGTGTGTGGAAAGGTGCAATATTGGATACTTGATTATGAGGTTGTTGGGTGTACATTGGTCTAGGCTGTGAGACAGGGTGGTACACTGGATGGGAATATTGTCTAGACTGATTATTGAGCATGTGAACCTCACCTTCTTTCTTTTTATTGCCCATAGGCCCCTTTTTAGAATTATCAGATGATGACAAAGTCAATCTCCCTTGCTTCCAGCTTGCTTCAATTCTCTCCCCAGCTTGGATCAAATCGGTAAAGTTTGCAGTGGTGTTACCGATGAGATACATGTGAAAAGGCTCTTTTAGAGTATCCACAAATAAGCTGCATAGTTCATGATCAATAACTAGTGGGTGTATATCTGCCGCTTTTTCACGCCATCGTTGGGTGTATTCTTTGAAGCTCTCTGTCTCCCTCAAGTACATGTTCTGCAGATCCCTTCTACTTGGTGTGGTGTCCATGTTGAACTAGTAGTGCTTTAAAAATAATTCAGCCATGTCATTCCAAGAATGGATGCGGCCCTTATCCAATTGAGTAAACCATCTCATAGCTGGTCCAATCAAACACTCAATAAAATAGTGAGTAAAAAGCTTTTCATCACTAGTAGCAGTCAACATCTTGGACACGTAGCTAGCTAAGTGCAATCGAGAATCAGTGGAGCTTGAGTACTTCTCCAGTTCTGGCAATTTGAATTTTTTAGGGATTACCACATCTGGCACTAGCTTAAAAGAAGATACATCCATTGACCCATACAAATTTAAACCTTCCATTGCTCTAAGTCGCTCTTCTATAGATGACAACTTCTCATCTTCTTTTGTCTTATTTTTATCCCTTTCTAGTACACCATATAGCATTTCTGTGACCATGGGTGTAGTGTGAATCGAGCCTTGGGGCATGCTGACAAATGGAGGAATATACATACTCCCACTAGTCGTGTAGTTAGGTTGCAGCGTTTCCATACTCGAAGGGATTGTATAAGAAGCAAAATGAGTTTGTGGAGCATTTGTTGTATTGGAAGGACCACCAAGCTCGATAGTTGTACTGGACGGTTGAAAAGTATAAAAGGAAGCTATATGTGGTTCAACTTCTTCAACCGTAGGGAGGGCGTGAGCTTCATGAATATAAGCATTAGGCGCATGCAGTGCATTATTTTGGCTCAGCAAGACATCAGTCAGCAATTTGTTAAGCTCGGCCACTTGAGCTTTGAGCTCTTCCATTTCAGTCTTCATGGAATCCAACTGTTCTTGATTCTCCATTATGAGTCTATTCCTAAATCTAGTCAGATGTATGTGCTTAGAACTAGTTACAGCTTGTGATTTTCCTTTTAGTCGGGCAATGATTAATTAATTGTTAATTGATTTTAGCATGTAAGTGTCTAATTTTAAAAAAACAAATGATTAATGAATAAGGATACTATTGGGACATTAGACATTCATTGGACAAACATCAATACTTTGGATCATTAACCATAACAAAACCAAAATTGTTTTATTTAATAATTTCTTAGTCATTACATCATTGTTCTACTACATTCAATTTATCTATCTGGACTAAAATTCTATGTAGCTGAGATATATGTAAATAAGCCTTCTCTTGACCAAAGGGGTTCAACTGTTTGAGTGCTTCTTGTGATTGTCAGAGTAGACCTCGAGCCTGTACTATCATGTGATTCTTGAATGAAATCATTTGATCCTCTCTTAGATCAAGCATTTGCTGATATGTCTCATTTTCCCCAATCAGTTTTGCTCTTTCGAGTGATAAGTTTGTTGCAACTGTTGTTGAGTCAGGCAAGAATTGTACACTTGTTGTATGATCTGGAGTTGCTCCTTTACAAACAATAAATCATTTTGGATGACATTAAATTAGGACATCAGATTATTCAGTTGAAGATCCTTATCATGGATTCTTCCTTCTAACTCAACTCTTTTCTTCTCTAAATTTGCCTTATATTCCAACAAATTCTTGCATTTGCTTGCCAATTAATTGTTGCAGGCTAGCACTTTATCTAAATCTGTCTGCAGCGACTTTCTTTCATTCTCTTCTTGATCATTCCCTTAAACTAACTCCCGCATTCTTTTCTTTTGTCTAATCAAAAGGCTCTGTTGTCGACCAATTTGAGCTTTGAGTCGCTCATTTTCTTGTTGCAATACTGAAATTTGCTCTTGCCCTTGGGTAATCTGATCAGTCAAGTCTTGGTGTAGCCTTAAATGTCATTGTTTGCATTCATCATAGTAGTCTTCCAGTGAATCAATTTTTTGACAAAGGATTTCATCTTCCTTTATCTCTGGCAGATTAAGGCCTTTCCCTCTATTTTTTTGCCAAATAGGATAACCAATAGTAATTTTCCCTTGATTAGTGGTTCTTTGTCTAATTACCCTATTCTTCCAAGCATCACGAGCTTCGCTTAACAATTGCCTTTCTAGTGTAAAAGAAAGTGCTCCTGTATCGCCAAATCTAAAATTAAACTTCTCCAAGCCCTTGGTTCGAGGAATATATTGCAAGCGAAATACCTGGCATAAGACCATAGATGCTAAATAACTGGCGCACCCCCTTATTCCAATTAACGGAATAAAAGGATACTTTTTAGTTGTTAATATGAAAGGTTCACCATCATCCATTTTGCTCTCTATTGGTAACTAGCTGCATTGACTTGCTTAATTTTTTCCTCAACTCGCAACACTGACATATTTAGAATTGCTTCACTCAAAACCCTTCCTCTTTCGGGATAATATGTCCAGAAACTAGTGCTTTCTAGAAAGAAATGTCCTAACGCCTAAACATACCATAACTCTTTGCAACCTAAGAATTTTCCACCATGTGTTTGGCAATGAGTTAGAGATAAATAGGTCTTTGCTAGGATGGCTGGAAGTGGATTAGAATTGAACTTTTTCACCTCGTAGAACAAGTGCACCACTTCTTCACTGATAAAGTTGAGAGGACCAGGGACCAGAACTATTCCAAAAATGGCTAATGCAAGAATCCCTATGCAAATTTTCATGTTTGCTTCTATTAGATTTTTATCAAAAATCTGACGTAGGTCCGTCCACTGCCACCCGTTGGTCTTGCCCACTTATATTTGTGTTTGCTTGGCCAACTTCTCAGGGATCTGCATCAGTTTTGCATACTTCTTCCATGTTTTCTTATCTTCCAAAGCTAGGTATATCTTTTCATTAGTGAAAGGGAAATGCAAGATCCATCTATATTCTTCTAGTATTGGGGTAGTATCTACGTCATTGATAGTAAAAATGTTGTATTCGAGGTCCTAAAATTGTAACGGTGTCTCCAATATTTTCTTTCTTACTTGAACTTGCAAAAGTTTAGCGATATCCCCATATTTATCCACAAAGCTTGATCTGGTTTCTTCTGATAATTTCTTCCAACATTCTAGCAAGCCTGCAATATCACCCCCCTTGTAGAGAAAAGTTGGCTTTTCTTGGAAGCCCACTTTGATAGTCATTTACAACAGCATCCCCTTCCATTTTCTATAGCTCTTCTGACTCCTCAGCTATTTGTGCCCATAATCTAGAGTGCCCCATGGACTCCTCACATTCCTTTGATAAAGTCATGATCTTACCATTGTATTAATTTTTTGTTGTCCACAAATGTCCATAGTCCCTAAAAGAAAATGCAAAACAAATCAAAGAAAAATCAAAAATATGTACACAACATACACTCATAGAATTCTAATAATTACGATAAATATAGGGATCCAAATCAAAATTAAACAAAAATAATTCATCAAAGTAGGAGAATCACATTTGTTTAATTATAGTTTTGGATTCTCTGATTTTTCGAAAGAAAAGAATACTATGAGTGTGAATGCAAAATGGCAGCACAACAATAAGCATAACATAAGCAAGCACATAACATTATGCATGCAAAATTACAGCTAAAGTGCATATTCGTGGGAGGTTCTACTCCACTAAAATGGTCCTCAGATCGCCCCTATAATAGGGCCCTATCTTGCCATAATACACTGTCGAGGACAAGGTCCCATGGATACTATCCCAGATGAAATAAGTTTCAATTTGAGTGAAGGTGTTTCATGGATACTGTCGAAAATCGGAGTCTCACGGGTACCATTAATTTACCTTCTCCTAATCATAAAGGTTAATCGCCTGGGTATAGGGCTGAAAAAAAAAAGTTTGTGCAAAGGAGAGGTGACACAATCTCACGTTACATATAAAGTTACATTAAAAATAATTATGTACATTTATTAATTATTTATTGACTTTAGCTTTATTTTATTTTATTTTATTAGGTTAAAGGAAAAATAACGCACACTATTTAAATAATACATAAATGTTTAAGGCCAAGGGAATATTTAGAAAATTATTTGCGATTCTCTTTTTGAAAATCAAAGTTTCCCCAGCGGAGTCTCCAAATTATAGCAACGTTTTTTACGGTGCCACGACTTGGAACTGTGAAAAATCATTTTAAAAATTTTAAATTCAATGGAGTCGCCGCCAACCGAATATCGTTTAAAAAGCTCAGTTGGAAACCTTTAAAAATTACTGGTCTAAAATTAGAGTTTTGGGTTTGGGAATCGCAGACACATAGGGAAGGTGTCAAGCACCCTATACGTTAATTTTTAAAATATTAAGTTAGTCTAAAAATTTCCTTAGTATTTATATAGTGTGATTAATTATATTTCCTTTTAACCAAATTTTTATTATTTAAGAATTAGAAATACAAATTTGATTATATTGAAAAAAAATGTTATTGTAAAAATGGGCTCAAGTCATATTCAGAAATAACTAAAAGGATCGGCCTACCTTTGGTCAAAAATTTAAATTAAAAGTTTTAATTTTAGCATTTAAAATGAGCGATCTCGATTTAAACTTAAAAAATGGTTTTTTTTTAGATTGAAATTATTTTGGAAATAAATATTTGAAAATTATTTTGGAAAAATAAAATTTAAAAATTATTTTTAAAATTACCCAATTTAAATTATCTAAAATTAATAATTTTAATTTAATTTGTTTCCAAGAGCTATCGCCTTTAATTTTTATTCTGAAAATCCGATAAATTTTATTCTCACTATAGCCCTTAGTTTTTTTTATTTTATGATTTTTTTATATTTTTAAATATTCGGAGGTTAAAAAGGAACTAATAATTTTTCTTAACCTGTAATTAATTGATACTTTTCAAAGGAGTAATTTCCCTTGCCGAAAAGAGATTCGAACACTTCAAAAGACCTAACAGAATGTCACAATCCGATCCTACAGTCGGATTCGCGACGGTCTTAGGGCACGGAAAATGACAATGGTGACGGGCACCCGTAGAACCCAGTATCAATCACATTCATAATAAACATATATATTTATCTATCGCAGCGTAATAAAATTTTCCATCATCAGTTACACATAGCATATCTATATATATATCCAATCAATCATTAAACACTATTCATTCTGAAATACTATCTCATATATCCTCAAAAACATATATATATATATATGTATATATATATCTGTTCATGTCCTAGCTAACCCATACATACCCCATGGAGCAGCTAGATATGAACATCAAAATACAGAGTACAAAATTTATATATATACATCAGTAATGCTGGCAGAAATCCCTGGATGATGAACGACAGGATTCTGCAATCTACTCCTCTCCTGAAATAAGTAAACAATGAGAGGGTGAGTATATAAGATACTCAATGAATCTATATGCATCGCAAATGAAAATGAGATTTACAAAAGGAACCAATGATATTAATTACTCAGAATAATCAATAAATAGAAGCATTTACAGTAAATGACAGAATAGATCAATAGGGATATCACAGGTTCAGTACCATAGCGAAAAACAGATAAAGGGTTGGATTGTATAAAATTATATAATCTCCTGTAGTAATCAATCTGGACTATATGCGAACTATATGCGCACATACAATCTCCTGTAGCAATATCTGTATCATAAGACGGGCCAGGTCTTATGGCTAAGTCCATAACCCATTTCCTAGCTAGGGTATCAGTAATACAATGTGCACAAGGTCGACAGTATTTTCCCATTACCTTGTCGAATCGGTAGCTCTGTTATAATGTATAAGGATCAATATCAAGAAACAACATATCAGTGGATACCATGATGCAACAATGGTCTCCTCAATCTCAACAAACTTAATATCAATCAATCAATAGCAATTAAGTAGTAATAGCTCATCAGAATCGATTAATGAGCCTAAAATCAATAAAACATCAATAATAGTCAATTAAACAACGACCAAAGGTCTAATGACCAAAAATGGGAACAAACATATTTTGGTCATTTTCGGTCAAAAAGTTGACGCAATTGGCATGCCATAGTCGCTGGCGACGGTGACATTCAAATGGTTGGCCTACGGATTTTTCGGCATGGTTTCGGCGCAATATCGACATTGCCCCAAATATTAACAAACATGCACATAGAAAGCAATTTATAAGCAACAACCGCAACTCAATAATCTTCATTCAAGGCATCAAATATGTCAAGAAAACACAAACCAACAATAAGAACAAAACAAGGCAAAAATGGCAAATTTAGGGTTCGGCCAAGAACCCTTTTTCACAATTGGTTTCCAAAGTTCAATTTATCAATTTGGGCAAGTAAATTGATGCATAGTAGACTCACCTAAACCTCCAAATCACCAAAAACCAAGCAATTGCTAGCAAATCCCTAAATCCTCGGTTTAGGCCAAAATTGTCAATTTTCCTCGAATGAATTTTCTGCAACGAAACTAACGTCAATTAAACACCTATAAATACCCAATTGACTTATTCTAAAGCCAATTTACCTATCCTAATCCATATACTAAAATTCACTTCACACAACCTCACTTTTAGGGTTTTAAATTGGGAAAAATTGTTTAATGCATCATTTGATGCAATTAAACCATTTACCCAATCATTTCATCATCCATTTAAGCTAATTAAACCATAAAATCAATTAAAACATCAACTTATGAAAATTACCTCATTTGGCCGAAATTCCCTCTAGCTTTGTTCTTGATTTTTCTTCAATTTTTATGGTTTAATTTGGTAGTTTAAGGTTTGTATGGTTTTAGTTTTAGGTTTGGAACAACTTTGCTTCACAAATTTGGCTTAGAAAAATCAAAGAAATTGAGAGAAAATGAAAGGAACAAGCTCACGGGTGAAGAACAAAAATGGGCAGAAATTCTGCCCATTTTGACTTATATAATAAGACGAAATAAGTAATTTACGTTTTGGTTCTCAAACTTTTCAAAATTTGGTTTTGGTCCTTTTTCGCTCGGTAATTTATTCCGAAAGTTCCGTCGGAAATTAGAACTCAAAGTGAATGCTTAAACATCATATTTTAATTACTATTATTTAATAAAAATAGTTTCAGAGTCGTTCTGAAACTCAGACCGATAAATTTTACTATTTACCGAAAATACTCTTTTACTCGTTTTATGAGCGTTCTGTAATATTTTCTCAAATTTCTTTTTACTGTATTCACACATGAATATTACTTATCAATTATCCTCAATCCAAATTCAAAAATTCATCCATCGTCCGTTTCGCTATTTTTACGGCGACGATATCGGTACCGACGTTTTCCGAAAAATTTTCCCGTTTTCACTCTAACTAGTTTTCTAAAATTATTATTGGTTATTTTGGTGATTTTAATCTATATACTGAGAATTTTATTCACTAAAACCTGTTATGCATTTATAGGGTATTACAATAAGGCGTGATAAATGATGCATATTAAATTCACCTAGCACTCCAAATAAGCTAACAAAATTGATTTGCCACCAATTTCTTCAAAGTAGGCAAAAATGACAACTTTCCAAATCTTGATTTTCTACACCAAACCAATCAAATATAATCCATCTATTAGCCTCCAATTAACATATTCTAAGCTTAATTTATATTAACTAATATAAAATCAAATAGCCAAATCACACAACTTCAACCTATGGTTTCAAATTGGGGAAAACTCTTCAAATGCATCAATTGATGCAATTAATCACAAAACCCATCTAATTCATCATCTAATACTCCTAAATCAAACATAAAACCAAACAAATCACTTTGTTACCTTTTAATGGTGATCCACCTGAAATTCCTTTTCAATTATTCGTTGATTTCCTTTGTGATTCAAGGTGAGAAATGATTGGCAAATGGAAGAAACAAGGTTGAATTTAAGTGTTCTTTAAGTTTTTCTTAGAAATCAAGCTTGAAAATGGTGGGAGAATGGATATATGGTTTGGCCAAGACTTAGGAAGAAGAAGAAAATGGCCAAAATTTTCCTAAGACACGCTTATATACTAAGTTAGAATGGTAAATTATATTTAGGTTCTTAAACTATCTATTAATCATACTTTTACCACATCTTCTTCTGTAATTTATTATTACAATTCTATTGAAAATTAGATTTCAAAGTGGAAACTGAAATTGCTTATTTTTATCTGTACTTTATTATAAAAATACTTTCTGAATCATTCTGAAACTCAGACAGTTGATTTCCCATTATACCCCTAAAATTTCACTTATTTATGATTTTGCCATTACTTAAATTTTTAGTGTTCCTAAATAATTTTCACCTCTTTCTTTTCACCATAATTACATATATAATTATATGATTCTTTACCCTTGTCTGAATCATAAATTCATCTGTTGACCGGATTGCTATTTTCCTGACAGTTTAATTAACACCGACTTTTTTCGGGACAGTATCACAAATACATTCTAACTATGTTTCAAAAATTATATTTAGTTATTTCGACGTTCCCAGACAAATAACTGATTATATTATTGTTCAATTATGGTTGCAATTCCTAAGGTATTACATATAGCTGACCCATATTGAAGACATAAATAATATTTATTTTGGTTTTTTATTATATGTAAAAGATGACAAAGTTAATGGGTCTCACATTTCATTAACTTGGAAAATTCACTTTTTCTCCCTATTCATCTTAGTCCTTTGCAATTATAACATCCTTTTTTTCTAACCAACTTATACTTAGCTCTTTCTCTTTATCAATTACTCAAATATTGACTCTCATTTACTCCATTTAATATTTCATCACTGTTTCTACAATTGCTTACTCTTAAATCTTTAACTTCCAAACTGAATTTTTCCTTAATTCCATTACTTAACTAATCCTTTTTTATTTACTATTTTCAATTAATTCTCATTAAATTAATTTACTTAGATCTACTTAAAAATTATCATACTGTTTCCATTGTCTTAATTACTTAATTCCTCAAGTTAACATATTCTCTACATTAGCTTCACATAACTGCTTAACAAAATTTTCTCTTAAGTTTTCAACTTCTATAACTGCCTAGTCATTATTCTTCTAATAATTCAATTCACTTAAATTTAATTGGTTTCTTCTGAGGTATTACAAATATAAGCTATAACATGTGTTCTATAGGTATTGGTAGCCTTAAGAAATTCCTACATCCTAGGACCATCATGTTTTAAAAATTGGAATATGACAATAAATCAATAATATATTTACTTTATTTATTTCCTTAATTAATATTATTTATTTAAAAAATAACTAATAATATTAGAATTCTATAGAGTTAAGTTATAGATTATTAATAGTATATCAGTAATTTATTTAGTTAAGGTACAAATATGACCTTTAGTTTTATTCTGGGGAGCACATCGCTCCTTTTCTTTTTTGAAGATTCAAATAAATCCCTAACTTTATGAAAATTTTAAAACACGCTCCCTCTCTCCGTTAAAATTCGTTCATGAGTCTCATGTGGATTAAAACATAATTAATAAATTATAATTTAATTCTTAAAATTTTATCTAATTAAAAATAATTTTTAAATTAGGGATAAGAAAAAAAAACAGGTATATGGTTATGACTATTTACAATTCGAGATATGTGATTTATTTTTTGACAAAAATAAGTATATAGTTTCTACCATTAGCAATTAGAGATATAGAGCACTAACATTATTAGTGGCACTTAGGCACCAACTAATCTATTTTTAATTCTATAAAATGCCACGTGGATTTATTTATTAAAAATTAATTTTAATTTTAATTATTAATTATTAATTAAAAATTATTAATCCATTAAAAATTATTAATTTTAATTTTTTATTAATTTTTATATAATTAAATTATTTTACATTTAGTTAAAATAATTAAAAATAGATGAATTTTATTTATATATATACAAAGCACTTTTTATCATAATTTTACTAAAATTTAATGAAAAAATAAAAAAAAAATAATTGAAATGACTAAGTTTATTTACGTAATCAAAATATAAGAACTAATTGTGTTTCTTCTTTTAAATACCTTCATTCCTAAAAATATATATAAATACTTTCATTCCTTTAAAAGAATAACTGCGTTTCTTTTTTTAAGTACTTTTATCCTTAAAAATATATAAAAATATTTTTTTATATGAAATATTTGTACATAATTTTTATTTATTTATTGCATATTTTAATTTAAAATTAAAATAAATAAAATTATTTTTAATTAAAATAATTACTTTTTATTTAATTATTTAATTTATTTTCTTATTTTTGTATATTTAAATAAATTTAAAATAATTAAAATATATATTTTTTTCTCTTACTTTTTTATATATACAAGGCCCTTTTGGTTATTCCGTCTATTTTTAATTATTTTAATTTTAATTAAATATATAAAAATAATTTTTTATTAAAATATACAAAAAATAAAAAATTAATTATTTTAATTAAATAAAAAATAATTTATTTTAATTCTAAATTAAAATATAAAAAAAAATTAAAAATTATATATGAATATTTCATAAAGAAAAATATTCAGATATATATTTTTACATATTTTAATTTTAATTAAATGAAAAAAATAAAATATAGAAAAAAAGGAGCGACGATGAGGGTATTTTTAGTATTTAAAGGAAGAATAATAGACAGTCTTTATATTTTAATTTCATCAATGAACTTGGTCATTCAGTTTTTTTTTATTATTATTTTTTCATTAAATTTTAGTAAAATAATCAAAAGTATCTTATATAGACATAAAAAAAAAAATAAGAGAAAAAAATAATATATTTTTAATTATTTTAATTTTTATTAAATATATAAAAATAATTTTTTAATCAAATATAAAAATAACTTTTAAACATATAAAAATTAGAAAATAAAAGCAATAATTTTAATTGAATAAAAAGTAATTTTATTTATTTTAATTTTAGAAAAGTAAATAATTAAAGCAAAAATAATCTTTTAATTAAAAGTAATCTTTGTTTTAATTTTAATTAAATAAAATAATTAATTTTTATTTAATTATTATTTTATTTTATTTTTTTGTATATGTAATTTAAAAATTATTTTTTTAATTCAATAAAATTTTAGAGACTAAATTATAAATTGTCAATTACTTTTTAGTTCATGTGAAGCCTGTAAGAGATTCTAACAAAGAGAGATGGCGGATTTAAGATTTTAATAACGTTAGAGAATTTTTTTTAGACTTAAAAAAGGAAAAGAAATGATATATTCTTCAAAATAAACATGAGCGTATTTTCTCTATTTAATTATGTATTCATAATTTTTATGTATATTAAACAATATTATTAATATTAATAATACTAATATTTATTAACCAATTGAATTTAATAAAATAAAATTTTATTGGTTTTCATAGGACAATCAAACAATAAAAAAATAAGTTATTGTTAAAAAAAATTATAATTTTCTAAGAAACAAAAAGAAATCTTAAAGTATTGTCATACTTTCCCTCAAATTAAAATTACTAATTTTAAACCATATCAATTTAACTGTGTATGTAAAACAAAGGATTTTGAATTCTTAAGTTTTTAAAAAAATAAATTTATTATAACCGACAAAAATCTGAAGTTGTTGAAAACATGAAAGAATTGTAATATAATTGATCAATTTAGAAAAGCAAACGAAAGAAAAACTAATAGATTTATGTACATAAATTTGGCAATGAAAAAAGGACCACTCTAATTCCGTCTCCCCCACCTCCCCGCCCCCCTCTAAGCCTTTATGCCCATAGTGGTGGCGGTGGAGGACACCATTGCACTTTATATTATAATATTACTATTATTTAACGGATGGGGAATCTTTATACTCTTAATTTGAACAATTATTATATTATATACAATAAATGAATGGAGGATTTATCCTTTATTATTATTATTATTATTATTAATTTTAGATGATTATAATTTCCTAAGTGGAGAAAATTATCATCATTCCTTTCTATTACCAAGAAAAATGTTTGTTGGTTCCTACTAGAAAGGATAATTAAGAGTTTCTTATTTGCTAAAAATACATCTCAAAATTTTCTTAGAAAAAAAAGAATAAAACTCAAGTTCGAAATTTAGAGCCAATGTGGTTTTGATTGAGTGGTAGGACTAATTATGAGACCTAACAAAAACTCTCAAGTTAGAGTTATATTTATGTTGGATTTAAATTATATCTATAATGCTTAGTATAATTATTATTTAATAGTTGAAAATTTTATGCTCTTTAACATAATTCTACGGGATATATATATATATATACATATATATATATATATATATATATATATATATATATATATATATATATATAAATAAAAAAATGAATTCTGGATAAAGTGAATGGTAAATATTTTTTATAATAATAGAAAAGAACAAGTCAATAGTGTGTGTGTGTTATTTTCCATGAGTTATTCTATGATCACAATACATATAGGAAATTTACTAAACAATCTACAATTATTTATTTTATATGATAATTATTACAATTTTCAATAAAAATAAAAATTATGAAACAGTTATCTTACATTTAAATTTTAAATTTAAATAAAAAATAATTATTCAAATAAAACTATTTATTATCATCCTATTCATGATAAACAAAGAAAATAAAACTAAAATAAAACTCAAAAATCATCCTATTGGAGAAGCTCCCTTTTGCAGAAAGTGGAACACTATGTGTAAAAGAGACATACCTAGTCATTGTGATTATTCTGTTTCAGATCATTAGCTACTAAAGCTTCATCAAAGATTGCTTTTCAGTGGGTGGAAGAATCTTGGGACCAAAATGCTGCTGATAGAACCTGACACTTGTGACTTGTTCCCAAGCAAATCAAAGGCCAAGAAAATAAATAAATAAATAAAAGTTAAAAAAATAAAAGTTTCTCTAACGGATTGACATCCATCATCATTTGCCAACTCACTTGGAGCCCAAGAAAGAGAGAAAGAAAGTGAAACAATCCAATCCATTGTACACAATTACCAATTAAATCATATCCCACACACAAATCAAACCAAGTGTTTAATTAATCAAATTCAAAATAAACAAATTGTACTGTTAATTACATCAATAACTCTATTAATACATAATAATTCATCCCCAACAAAATCAAACTGCCCTTGCTGTGACACAACATCATGCATGATCCACATCTTAAAAGAAGTCTTCTCCAAATTGGCACACACCCATTTTGAAGCCAACCCAAAACAAGCTTCAAATATCCATTTTCTTTTATTATTTTGCCTGTAAAGTGATTTTACAAGCAGTTTTCCTATAGCATAAAGTTCACCTCCTCAATCTATCCGCATTCATCACATGGATAAAGACAAATAAAAATAACTAACAAAAGTTTAAATCGATAGCAAGAAATTAAGGAGCCCATTTACCTCTCTATGAGTTAGTTTTTTTATCATGAACAAGTCACTCACCATTCACCAAGTGAAACAAAAGAAAAAGATGAAGGAAATAAACGCTAACTTGTTCTTGATCATAATTTCTGTTAATTTAATATAATCCTTTCCAAAAGCCACTTGTATCACCTTGCCCTCTACTCTGTTCAAATTCAGTATTGCTTGGAACCGCCTTCGGCTCCTCCGTAGGAAACAAGAGTCTTGCACCACTACTTTCTTGAACACTATTGACATGCCCATTACTCTCAAATCCTTCCAAAGAAAAATTAAGATTACTTGGCTTGAATTCTTGCAAAGAAAACCCACTTGAAAAAACTGTATTTAAATCAGCCACAGGCAGCAGATTGGACATAAAAGAACCCAAAGTAGCTCTTGAGCTCATAATATGAGAAGAAGATGAAGAAGAGTTAGGGTTTACTAATAAATTATGGGTTTTGGTTCCAATACCAAAAGGCAGCTCAATAAAATCACTTGAAGGTTGGTTATAAGCTAGATTGAGATCTTGGCCTTCATGGATCTTATTATTAGGGTTATTACCTTGTTGGGTAGTGAGATCTAGAAGGTTCTTTGATGAATTAGATAAAATGATCGATGATGAGGAGGATGATGAGGATCTTTTGTTCTTTCTTGAACCTCCACCAACAGGAACATTTCTTAAAGACCCACCTTCAGTCCAATACCTCCTACAAGTCTTGCAAAAGTATCTTGGCTGAGAAAGACTATAGTTGTTGTAATAACAAAATTTTGTATTAGTTGAATTGCACCTTGGACAATTCAAAGCTTGATCCTTTTGAGGTCTTATTTTTCTTTCTAAAGAAATGGGTCTTGAACCTTCCATTGGTTTAACCACTCCATTAATACCCTGAAATTAAAAAATAATAATAATTTTTTTTTTTTTTTTTGAAAAGGCAAGAAAAAGCCATAATTCCATGATCAAAACAAAAGTATGTAAAGATAGATAGATATAGATCATCAAGATAGAGAAAAGAAAGAAAACAAACAAGGTAAAGAAAACAAAAGGAGACTGCTTTTTATTACACTTTTGAGGATTGCAACACCAATACAAACAAATTGTAATAAATTTTCTAGCTCCTTTTTATCGGATGGGTGGAGAAAAGAGGGAAAAAAAAGTGTAGTACTTTTAAGAACAATTGAAAATTTTCAAAAGATAGCTACAAAAATTTGAAAAATTAGTGGAAGAAAAAAAGTGTAAACTTTATAGCAGGTAAAGTAAATATATATTCTATATAGCCTTGAAAATCCTAACCCAGAAAGCAGAAAAAAAGAGAAAACAACATGATTATATGCAGAGAAAAAGAAAAGAAAAAGAAAAAGAAAGTTTCTTTAGTGTTTACCTGTGGCCACTGAGTAGTATCCATGGAATTAAGAGAAGGAAAAAGCTATGTATCAAGTCTTCTTTTGCTCAAGGAAAATGACCTACTTTTCTATTTAGTAGCAGCTGGTCTTAAAGAAAAAGATGAGAACACTTTGAGATGGTATTTGTGGTGGTTCCATGTGTTGGCCTACTCACTGTACATTAGAATGAGAGAGAAAAGGGCAGTTTTGGGTTTTACTAAATATTCATTTGTCCTAATTTTTTTTATTTTTTTTATTTTTTTATTTTTTTATTTTTTTATTTAGAAGACTAAATGGGTTACTTTGAATTCTCATCCCTTCATATAATTATCAACATAATAGATGTGGGGATTTAAACCCAAATATCACTCATCTTTTATGCTTTTAAAGGATATTATATATAAGCTATTAATTTTATATCAAAAATTATATATATATTAAATATATAGAAGAATTCTTACTTCTATTACTATTTGCATAGCTTCATCTAATCAATATATGAATTACGTGTTAATAAAAATTATTAACATATATTTGATTCATATGATTAAAAAAATTATTTATATGTTTAAAAAATTATTTTTGTGTTTATTGTTAATAAAAGACACTATTATTCATATTTGATTCATATGATATTATTACATTGATCAAATGTATAATTCCAATGTAAACAAGTCTTTTTGAGTATATATGTAGGATTCAAATTAATAGGAAATACATGTAAACAAAATTATTTCATAGCATAAAAGACTAAGAATTTAAATCCAAATAATTAATAATTTTTTTTACAAATATTTTAATATATAAAAAAATATTTGATGAGATTAATTAGGTTAGACCAAAAGAATAATTGTTCTAATGCTACTACATATTTGCTATTTTTTAACATATTTTTTTTATCAATAGTCAATCTTAAAATTCTGTGTGCGGTTGCAAGTGGGTTCTTTTCTAACATAAAGAATGAGAGAGAGAAAGAAGTATGAATAATTCTTGTTTTTCATTCCCTTTTACAGTTTTTGTTTATTGTTGTTGACATACTTTTACTATATTTTCTAGAGACTTTTGTAAGTTTACGGAGGTCGGTTTCTCACATGAGGAATTATTCAGTGACGCACGTACTAGTCTAGGTATATAATAGGGAAATTTCAATTTTATGATCATCAATGTATTTATGATCATTACTGTAGGAGCCAAGACTATCCATTGAATTATAATTTCCTTTTCAAGTCTATCAGAATTTGGACTATATAATCACATATCCTTTCCTTACCTCACTAAAATCCTCACCTTATACCATACAACACATATATATCTAAACCATTTAACACTTGAAATAAATACGCACAAAATATTTCTTTTATTTACTGTAACTCTAATTTGATTTACCACCTTAAATTTAATTTAAATAATGAGTTTCAATTTTTTAGAGGAGATTTTGAATTTGAATTCTCTCTCAATAATTAAGCTTATAATTTATCGAAAATAAATATAATATCTCACAAAAAAATTTCCTTTTTATTCTAATAATAATTACTAATTTTACTGTTCTTATGGGAGCAATTCAACCATACAAAACTCTTAAAAAAATAATTATAAATTAGGCTATTTATATTATTTATTAGGAATGTAAATTTGATTGGCTAGCCCCGACTCAAAGTGTGTGGTTTCAAATTTTCCAACAGAGTCTCATTAAATTTGGATTGATTTGAATTTGATCAGTAAGTTTGAATCTGAATTAAATTTTGAGTTGAGTTTGGGTATAAATAAGTTTAGCCCCAGTAATCCAAATTGGTCTATATATATGAATAATATGTTGGACTTATATTTGATATTTGTCTGATATAATTATAATAAATATTATTAAATTTCTCATTCATTTATATTTTACATAATGATTATATTAAAATGAATTCTTATCATAATAATAATAATAATAATAATAATTTATACTATATATATTTTTATTATTATTTTATTAAAATATATTTTAAAAATCATTAATTAAATTTATAAAATGTAGGATAATTTTTTGTTGCATAATTAATACTGTTAGATTTAAAAGTTAAAGATAAATTATTTAAAATAATTATAATTATATATCATGATTAACTTTTATTCCTTTTTTTTTTAATTACATGTTAAAATTTTATTTTTAAAATATTTTTCTTCTAAAAAAAATAATATTATAGATTGCCACTTAAAATCCATAAATCAATCTGAAATACTTATAATAATTATTATATTTCAATTAAATAGCACATTGATTTATTTATAATACAATCTTATCATAAGAATAATAAAAATATTTTCTATTGTTATTGCTCATGTACCAATATTTCTATGTTTGCAGGAGGTCTATATATATTTATAACAAACTTAAGTACCTCAATAAATAGGGACCGTAAGCAATGATATGTCACGCATTTCAAATCATTATAATTTAAAGACTCAAAATTTCAAATTTTGAGAATGCTAATTGATACTACAGCTTCCAAAAGAAGCTTTAATGTTGCATTTGTAAATACTATGGCTGGACCAATTGGAGTATTCTTCGGCTGGGAGAATTCGATGGTCAAGTTAGTACACCAGAAAACTTATAAATGAAGGTGATCAACTATTAGAAGTATAGGATTTAGATTACTCAGTGATTCATAATAGAGTTTTATTTATATTTCCATTGTCGTAGAGTAGATCCCATATTTGATGGAGAGGACTCCGGATTTGATGGAATCTAAAAAATGTGAGATTTAGACGGTTATATCCATTTGTGTTTGAGACATATTTGACTCTATTAGGATTTCATAATTTTGACCTGTTTTTATTATAGTCTACATATCGTGGGCCTAGTTTGATGACAAGCCCAATAATTCAAATAGTCCAGTATCAAATGGTCAAGGAGATATACTTTATGGTTAAATAAAAAAATTTGCTTTATGTTTGAGGCATTATAATGTGGAGAAATGTAATAATGCAAAAAATCATTAATTCTCTTTTATTTTTGACATTTTGATTATGATCCCTAGATCATTTTCTAAATATTGCATTTTTATAGTTTTTATTAGCTTGGATCCTTATTAAAGATTATTTTCTGAACATTATATTATCTTAATTTTTTTTAAGGATCTTTTAACTTTGGTAGGATCATTATAAGTCAATGATTTTTTTTTTTTAATCTATTTAATTTTGATATGACCATTATAAGTCATAGATTCTTTTCTTGAAAATGTTTTGTAACACCCAGATTGTAGTATAATATACAGTAATGAAATAGCGAATTATAGTGATAAAATGATATTAATTAAATAACAAATAGGCTAAAAATAGCTATTAAGGAATACAGAGAAAATTTAAAAATAATTGTTATAGAAAAATTTTAAAAATGATAACCGACAAAATTATCAATAATTTTTTTTTTAATATTTAAAAAAAACTTATAGAAATTAATTGAGAATATTTAGAATTAAGATTTTAAAATATTGAAGAAAAATAATTTGAGAATCAATATGAAATTAGAGAGACAAATAGATAATAAAGAGATGAAAATAATAAGAAAAATTTAACTTTTGGAGGATGATTTTTAATTAATTTTCGACAGCAATTTATGCAAATATCTTTTACATGATTTAATTTTGATGAATTTTGGATTAATTAAAAATAAATTGAAGTATATATGATCTTTAAGATGAGTGAAAATTGATACAAAATAAGAGAGGAATTAAGAGATGTAAATTATTGATTTTCAGAGTTTTGCTGAAACAGACTCGGTATAATTTTGTAGCTATAGAGGTTGAATGATTAAATTGAATTAAGGTACTAAGGATATTATAAGGTTTCATAGGACTTGAATGTCAATAATTTAAAGACTTAATTAAAAAGAATTTAAAAGAGTTGTGGTAGCAATTATAATTAAGGTAGCAATTATAATTAAGAAAAATTATGGGCAAAATATGCAATTATCAAAAATTGTGAGACCCACAATAAAATATTATTTTTAGCATTAAAAATTCTAGAGAATACCTCCAAGTGTGACTGGCCAAGTGTGTGAAAGGAAGGAAATTTGAATAAATTTTTTTATGTTAATTGGATAGGAAATATACAAGTATATAAGACCTAGAATTTTCTATACAATACTTATTTCTTTGACTTTTGTGTATAAAAAAGAAGAGATGATTGTCATATTCAGGAGTTTCAACTGAACCATTTGAGAGAAAATAACCAAAAATACTTTTCCATCTCTTCCAAAGAAACCAACCAAGCTAGATAAGAAATTGATGAGAGAAAGAAGAGTGAAGAAGGAAAGTTGAAGGAAAGTAAGTCAAATTGTTTGGGAAAGAAAAAGAGAAGGAAAAAATCATCCAAGTGCAAGGCAATAATTATAAACTTATCCTTTGTAACTGTATTCAAGAATATTATGGTTTAATTTAGTAGAGAATTGATTAAATTGAGTAAAGAAAGATAAAGATGAATTAGGGTTTATATGGATTCTGAAATATGTGTTAAGGCAGTAGTTTATAGTTTAAATTCTGAATTTTTAATGATTGAATTTGAGGTTGGTTAAACATGAAAGTTGTAGATAAATATGTTAATTAGATTTCTGTAAAAGTAATTTCTCAAATTCGAAGTGAGGAAAGAGTTATTAGGCAAAAACCATGATTGACTCAGAATCAGAGTTTCAAAAAATTTGCTACTGTATTTTTATAATATAGAGAGTTAGAGACAGAATTAGAAGAAGTATTAAACATAAAAAATTTTCATTTATGTCTTATATGGATTCCTGTAAAAGGATTTTTCAATTGGATTTATGATTTAAGAGATATTAAGCCATAAGTGTAATCTGCCTGAATTGACTGATAAATAGAATATAGTCTATTGAGTTCTATTGATATGAGGACCTTAAATTCTAAATTTGTCACGACTCGCTTCTGGATCGTGACGGTCCTAGGGTGCGGGAGATGCCAAGGCGACTGGCACCCATAGAACCCATCAATCACTACAATGCAATCACTCACAATGTCACAGCGGAAAACATACAATCTAAGCCCATCATCAATCCATAGCAATATAATTAACCATTCAGTCACATAACCACTATTTATTCTATCACTTTCTGTAAATACCATAATCATATCATTAATAATCTCCAATATTCCCATACATACATGCTCATACACTAACTATACTATACAAAACCTATGGAGCAGCTAGGATATGAACATACAAAATTATCAGTGTTCATAATATTACACTGACACAAGATCTGCAGAATCCACAGAGAGCCAAAAGAGCTGGGATATCTGTCTCCTACTCTACACCTGAGAGGGCAAACAGTGAGAGGATGAGTATATATGATACTCAGTGAATCTAATATGCATCGACTAATAAAATGGATAATGAAACATCAATAAGCAATAAGCAGATGACATAAATGAATCAAACTGTCCAGAATGTCTATAATATAGAATCAAATACAAAATATGACTGTAAGTAAACAATCACATCAATGAAGTACAAATCACATGGACAAGATAGAAATTGACAGATATAGAGCCATGAACGCATAGAGATGTGTCAAGCACAAATCACATGTAAATATATATATAACATAAGATTGTACGGGTCTTATGACTAGGACATCCGTTCCTAGTACAGGGTATCAATCAATACAATGTGCACAAAGCCGACAGCATGAACTCACTACCCTGTTAGAACGACAGCTTTGTTAAATCACCTCGGAATCAATAGAAGCAATACACATCAATAGATACCATTTCAAAATAACGGCATCGACAAGTATCAATAACTCATTAGAAATCAATTTAATGAGTATAAAGTCAATAAGGCATCAATAATAATCGATCAAAGATCTAACGATAAAAAATGGGAACAAACATAAAAGGGTCATTTGCAGCCAAAAAGTTAACGCAATTGACATGCCATTGTCGCTGGCGACGGTGGCATTCAAATGTTTGTCCTACGGATTTTTCGGCATGGTTTTGGTGCAATATTGACATTGTCCTATTTATCAACAAACATACACATGGAAAGCAATTTATAGGCAACAACCACAACTCAATAATCTTCATCAAACAAATCAATTTGGCATGGAAAACAAGTCCAAAACCAAAGCACAAAATTAGGCAAAATGCCACAATTAAGGTTCGGCCACTAAGCCATTTTCACAATTTGATTCCAAATGACATTTTAACAATTTAGGCATAACAAATGATGCATAAAAGACTCACCTATCACTCTAAATCACCTAGCCAATTTGCCTTGCCACCAAATTCCTCTATTGCTCATAATAGGCAAAATCGACAACTTCCTCCAACCGAATGTTCTACAACAATACGAACATCAATTAAGCACCAATTAATATCCAATTGACTAATTCTATTGCCAATTTACACATCCTAACTCATATGCACAAAATCATTTCATACAACTTTGAATTAGAATTTGAAAATTGGGAAAAATTGTTTAATGCATCAATTGATGCAATTAAACCATTTACCCAATCCTAACAACATCTAAACAACCTAATTAAACCATAAAATCAAACAATTAAATAATTTACCTAAAAATCACAAAGTGGCCAAAATTTTCAAAAGTGGTGTTTTTGATTTTCCTTGAATTTCTATGGTTGATTTTGATAGATTTAGGTTTGTATGATGTTTAAATCATGATTTCATCACTTTCTCTTCACAAAATTGAAAGGAAAAATCAATTGGAAAAATAAAGCTACGGTGGAAGAACAAAAATTTGAGCAAAAATTTTCTAAGTCTTGCTTATATAGTAAGACAAAAATGGCAAATTATACTTTTGGTCCTCCAACTTTCTAAAATTTGCTTTTGGTCTTTTTTTACTTGGTAATTCATTCCAATAATTTTGTCGGGAATTGGAATTCAAAATTAATGTTGAAGCACCTTATTTTTATTAATACTAATTAATTAAAATAGTTTCAAAGATGTTCTGAAACTTAAACTGTCGAAATTCCACTATTCCTCCGAAGTTCCTTTTATTTACAGTTTTGCCATTGATTACTTTATCGGTGTTTTTAAATATTTTTTTCATCTTCTTTTTACTATATTCCCACATGCATATATATTATCATTTACGCTCAATCCAAATACAGAAATTCATCCGTCGACCGCACTGCTATTTTTGTGACAGCGATATCAGTACCGACGATTTTCAAAAAAGTTTCTCGTTTTCGCTCTAACTGAATTTTCAAAATTATCATTAGCCATTTCGATAATTTTAATCCACATACTGAGAACTTATTTCACAAGAACTTGTTATACATAACTATAGGGTATTACATTCTACCCTCCTTAAAAAAAATTTATCCTCGAATTTAAAATAAACATGAATCTCAAGATTGGAACAAGAACGAACACTTGACTTTTTTGTTTTATTCATTCTCCCATGTACACTTTTTCCATATATTGATTCCTTCATAATAATCTTTCCATTGAAATTTCTTTATTCCAAAATTATTAGTCTTGACGATTTATATTTTCTATTGGCTCTACTCTTATAACATTTCTTCATTAACACCATTATTTTGCACTTCAATACTTAGAATAATTTTGGCACATAATTCCATAGCATTCAGATATGGAATACCGAATAACATGGCTCATACCTAAAGGAATAGCCAAACTTTATGCTACACTGTCAATCATCTCTAATACTTTATATGGTCTCACGTATCTCAGTGTTAACCTTCTTCTTTTTTTATCAAGTCTCATAACCCTTTCCATAGGTAATATTTAAAGAAAATATGATCACCAATATTAAATGAACATCCTTTTCAATTCTTTAATTCAATTAATGGTAATTATTGATCTCACTTACCTTTAAACTTATTTAACACATATCCTCATTTCTGAACTCTAATGCTTTATCATTTTTTTTGAACATCTTTCTCTAACTTCATAAAATTTGGATCCTGATCTTGGGTCACTTTAATATTATCAATTTATAATGGCTTAGCCTGATATTGGGCTATCAGAGCCTGGTTACGATCCTGGGATCTGAGGCTTATGGAACCAGTGGATTAGATTTGAGATCCCAATTTTAACTCCATAAATATAGCTGGAACATTAATTAACCCGAAGGACAATGCCATAAACTTATAGTTTCCATGTCGGGTTCTAAAACAGTCTTGGGTACATTTTTTTTCTTAACTTTTAACTATCCAATCAATCTTTGAGAAGTGTCTTACAACTTCTTAGACAAGATATCAAGGAAATCTCAGACCATAGGTGTCCGAACAATCCTAATTGAAATCTTTTGCACATTCACTATATATACTAGAATATGGTACTATTCCTTCTTTATTATCTTTCTAGCCTAAATAACAAAATTGAAACTAATTCTAGATTCATACTTATCACTTTGGAACTCAAATTTTGGCAACTGGAATTTGACTTTCTTCTCATAACAATCAATAACTGCTCAATATGCAGTTAACTAATTTATACCAAGTATTACATTAAGTTGCAAACAGGCAACTCTATCACATTAGAATATAGAAAGGTTATTATCAATTTTCAATAACACATCTCGGATGACAATAATAATTTATTTTTTTATACTTTCTCTCATAGGTATAGTTATCTCTAAGGGCACATTCAATAGTTATCTTTCTCTATTTAACTGTGATTGCATTATCAGATCTCTGTGTCTCCTGGGTATTAATAGCAAAAACTGTTCCTTGGCCTCTACCTGCTGGGGCCTAACTACTGCTAGGACCTTGTCCTCTACCTTTACCCCTACTAGGAGCCTCTCTAGTCACATTATGACTCATTTGTACTGTAGACTGAGACTTTGCAGCAAATGGCTGCTGATCGTCCTATAAGGGACATCTGTTAATAAAATGGCCATATTGCCCACATTTCAGGCAAGCACCCGTCTGCCTATGACATTCCCCTCCATGCCTTCTGCCACAAAAATTACAAATGGGCATACCAGGCATTTGAGTAACAGGCCTAAAAGAACCCTGTGAATATGCAAGTGTAGACTGCACTGATGGTCCCCTACTCTGAACCCTCCTCCTTTGACTATTAGATGGAGGTCCCTGATCAAATCGAGGCACTAGCTCAATCAATCTAGGCTAGGAGCTGCTCTCCCCCCGCCTACTCTGGGATCCTGGTCCCTTCTTTCTCTTTCGATCCTCTTCTCTCTCTGACCTATACTTCTCTTCCATCTGAGTAGCTTTGTCGATAACTGTCGTCAGAGATGTGAATTCCGTAGCCAATAGAGAATTATGAAGTGAAGCATATAATCTTCTCATGAACCTGCTGATCAGATCAGCTTTAGTAGGTACAATGTGATTAGCATATCTACTCAATCTGATGAATTCATCTACATACTCCTCTACAGACCTGTCCCTCCTACTCTAACTACTCAAAATGAATCATATTACGGGTCTTCACTCCCTCTGTAATAAACTCATCAATCAACCCCTGACGAAACTCAGCCCATGCGGGTGGATGCTCACTATATAGTCTGGGCTCCATTCTCCTCGAAAACTAAGCCCATGCCTTCCCTTTTAACAACAATCCAACCAACTCTACAGCTCTAAGATCAGAGCAAGGTAGTCTCCTAACTACTTTCTCAACCTCTTCTAGAAAATCCACTGGATCACTGCCTCTGTTGCCTCTAAACTTAGGCAGGTTTAGCTTTAGAAAGCTAAATATAGACACTCCACCCTCATCAATAACTCTGTGGGCTCCCTGCACAACTGGCTCTCCAAGAACCACAACTGGTTGTACAGGAGTTGGAGCAGCTGGTACTACAGTAGGTGCGATAGGGGGTGGCACTGCTACTAGTTCTAGAGGTGGCGGTACAGTCTGTCGCTCCAGCCTCAACTCTGCTAGCTCCCTAAGCAGATTCATCATCCCCCTCATCATCTCATATCTCCAGGGGTCATCAATCCTCTCAGTATCCCCTGTAGTCCGTCGAGATCTTGACGGTCCCTCAGAAACATAAACTTGCCTGACTAGGGACTCATTAGAGGCCCTCAGCCTCTCTGCTATCTCTGTCTCTGCCGTCTGACATCTCTGTAAAATTGTCTGAAAAACAAAACACATACTTAATATATTTCAGACACGTAGAATACTTATACATATTTGATGAATATAACAAAAGACGACACATGAATTCCTATGCTTTATGGTATACTTAACTCTACCCATACTGTACTTATTCACTATTCCTTTGTAACCTAGGCTCTGTAAATACAGAGCTTTGATATCGGCAACCTTGTGCTCCGATACCACCTCTGTCATGACACGCTTCCGGATCGTGATGGTCCTAGGGTGTGGGAGATGCCGAGGCGACCGGCACCCGTAGAACCCATCAATCACTACAATGCAATCACTCACAATATCGCAGCGGAAAACATACAATCTAAACCCATCATCAATCCATAACAATATGATTAACCATTCACTCACATAACCACTATTCATTCTGTCACTTTCTGTAAATACCATTATCATATCATTAATAATCTCCAATATTCCCATACATACATGCTCATACACTAACTATACCGTACAAAACCCATGGAGCAGCTAGGATATGAACATACAAAATAGTCAGTGTTCATAATATTACACTGGCACAAGATCTGCAGAATCCACAGAGAGCCAAAAGAGCTAGGTTATCTGCCTCCTACTCTATACCTGAGAGGGAAAACAATGAGAGGGTGAGTATATATGATACTCAGTGAATCTAATATGCAACGACCAATAAAATGGATAATGAAACATCAATAAGCAATAAGCATATGACATAAATGAATCAAACTGCCCAGAATGTTTGTAATACAGAATCAAATATATAATATGATTGTAAGTAAACAATCACATCAATGAAGTACAAATTACATGGATAAGATGGAAATTGATAGATATAGAGCTATGAACGCATAGAGATGTGTCAAGCACAAATCACATGTAAATATAGATATAACATAAGACTGTACGTGTCTTATGACTAGGACATCCCTTCCTAGTACATGGTATCAATCAATACAATGTGCACAAAGCCGACAGCATGAACTCACTACCCTGTCAGAACGGCAGCTTTGTCAAATCACCTTGGAGTCAATAAAAGCAATACACATCAATAGATACCATTTCAAAATAACGGCATCGGCAAGTATCAATAACTCATTAGAAAATAATTTAATGAGCATAAAGTCAATAAGACATCAATAATAATTGATCAAACGATGACCAAAGATCTAACGACCAAAATTGGGAACAAACATAAAATGGTCATTTGCGGCCAAAAAGTTGACGCAATTGGCAAGCCATTGTCACTAGCGATAGTGGCATTCAAATGGTTGGCCTACGGATTTTTCGGCATGGTTTTGATGCAATATTGACATTGCTCCATTTATCAATAAACATACACATAGAAAGCAATTTATAGGCAATAACCACAACTCAATAATCTTCATCAAACACATCAATTTGTCATGGAAAACAAGTCCAAAACCAAAGCACAAAATTAGGCAAAATGCCACAATTAGGGTTCGGCCACTAGGCCATGTTCACAATTGATTCCAAATGACATTTTAACAATTTAGGCATAACAAATGATGCATAAAAGACTCACCTATCATTCCAAATCACCTAGCCAACTTGCCTTGCTACCAAATTCCTCTATTGCTCATAATAGGCAAAATCGACAACTTCCTCCAACCGAATGTTCTACAACAATACGAACATCAATTAAACACCAATTAATACCCAATTGACTTATTCTATTGCCAATTTACACATCCTAACTCATATGCACAAAATCATTTCATACAACTTTGAATTAGGGTTTGAAAATTGGGAAAAATTATTTAATGCATCAATTGATGCAATTAAACCATTTACCCAATCCTAACAATATCTAAACAACCTA
The DNA here is from genome assembly GCA_948193065.1 of Aleurites moluccanus. NCBI lineage: Eukaryota > Viridiplantae > Streptophyta > Magnoliopsida > Malpighiales > Euphorbiaceae > Aleurites > Aleurites moluccanus. The sequence goes on from CANXYC010026469.1 coordinate 34,187, forward strand.
ATTAAACCATAAAATCAAACAATTAAACAATTTACCTAAAAATCACAAGGTGGTCGAAATTTTCAAAAGTGAAGTTCTTGATTTTCCTTGAATTTCTGTGGTTGATTTTGATAGATTTAGGTTTGTATTGTGTTTAAATCATGATTTCATCACTTTCTCTTCACAAAATTGAAAGGAAAAATCAATTGGAAGAAGAAAGCTAAGGTGGAAGAACAAAAATTTGAGCAAAAATTTTCTAAGTCTTGCTTATATAGTAAGACAAAAATGGCAAATTACACTTTTGGTCCTCCAACTTTCTAAAATTTATTTTTGATCCTTTTTCACTCGGTAATTCATTTCGATAATTTTGTCGGGAATTGGAATTCAAAATGGATGTTCAAACATCTTATTTTTATTAATACTAATTAATAAACATAGTTTCAGAGTCGTTCTGAAACTCAAACTGTCAAAATTCCACTATTCCTCTAAAGTTTCCTTTTTTTACGATTTTACCATTGCTTACTTTATCGGCGTTCTTAAATATTTTTCTCATCTTTCTTTTTACTGTATTCCTACATGCATATACATTATCATTTACCCTCAATCCAAATTCAGAAATTCATCTGTTTACTGCACTGCTATTTTTGCGGCAGCGATATTGGTACCGACGATTTCTAAAAAAGTTTCTCATTTTCTCTTTAATCGAGTTTTCAAAATTATCATTAGTCATTTCGATAATTTTAATTCACATACTGAGAACTTATTTCACAAAAACTTGTAATGCATAAATATAGGGTATTACAGAATTAGAAAAAGTTTTAAAAATGAAAGATGATCATTTATATGTTATCTAAATTTCTGTTACATGGTTTTATAATTGGATGAACACAAAATTAATTATAGAGATGGAAATAGGGTCTATTCAGATAGAGATTCCAGGACTGTAGGTTAAATTTGAAAATTCACTAATAATTGTACAGTATCCAAATAATCTAAAATTTGAATATGTTATAATATTATGAGTCTAGAGTAAATAAGAAAAAGAATCAAAGTAATTGAATAAGTATAGATTAAGTTATAGGCTAAAAATTAGAGACTGCTGGAATATGGTGATAGGACAAAGTAGGGCTAGTTGTAAGACTAAGTTTAAATTAACACCATAAATTGTGTAATAGTGGGAATAAGGTGAATTTTTGATACGTTAGAACCTAATATGTCTAGTTTAAGTAAGAATAAGAATTGAAGTAAATGGATAAATGTAGAGAGAGATATGAGTAATGAAAAATAGGATGCCAGTAAAGGTTCTTTATATGCAAAACCTAAAACTTGGAAATTGGAGGAATTTCTTGAATATAAGTGCAATTAATATAATTTTATGTTAAATAGTATTTAAATTGGAATTAATTGAATATGTAGAGTCAAGAGTGAATAAATGACATAAGCATTGGATTAAGGAAGAAAGGAGTGGAAAGTGTACTAGTGGAAAGTGGGGTAAGGTGAGTAATATACATACTATTTTGCTTGACATTACCTTCAAATTAAATTATTGAAATTGCCATGAAATTTCATTATTGGCCAAAAATACTAATTGTATGATTCATGATTAATTCCATGCCCTTTTATAATCCCAAATGATTCCTTTTAAATGAATTTTGTATGATTGGTCTAATGCTTCATGTATTGAACCCTTAGAAGTGCTTAAATTATTTTTGATAACTAATGATTAAGCAATATATGTATGGCATTAATGAAATGATAGAAGTTTTAATGACATTGCACACAGTAGTTTAATGAACCTAGCTAGTAGGGGGTTAAGGTCCTAGCCATGTGGTATGATCAATCGTATGAGTAAATAGCATGCTATCGGATTGTAGCCTCTACTTAAGTGATCAATAATGATTTTGTCATTTTATGATATGATATGCTATGAATTTTTAATGTCAATGTGAAACCGAATCCATTTGTTAAATGATTTCAACTTTATGAATCTTTAATTGCTTAATGAACCCATTATTATTGTATATTTTATGCCATCATTATCTTCTTTATGCGCAACTCCCTCACCTAGTCTTACAACTAAGATAATATGTGTATTACTCATTGAGTATTATTATACTCACCTCGTAATTATTTATTATTTTTCAAGAACAAGGTTGTAGTGGTGGCAATTTCCCAAGTCATCCCTTTCTTCGGCTTGGGACGTTGAAAACTCCAATGTAATTATTTATTTTGAGGAATTATATTTTTATACTCTTAGAGCTCCATGGTACTATTGGGTAGGTAATTGTGTGTAACACCTCAGCTAGAAGCTAACTCAAACCATTAGAGGGGCAATAGAGGGGGAAATTTTTTCTTTCTTTTTGTATTGTTAATGATGCATGTTTATGCATGAAATGAATAGTTATGCATGTTATTTGAATTAATTTTAGGCATAGAAGTGGTTTAGAGGCTGTTAGGACTTAATCAGGAAATTTTGAGTTTTTGGTGAACTAGGGGCAAAATGGTCATTTTTCGCCCATCGGAATTTTATGGATTTAATATCATATTTAAAAGGAGAAAATAATTTAAAGGCTTGAAAATGGCCTTATTTTATTTATTTGAGCAGTAGTTTAAGAAATAATCCCGGTCGAAAAATTGTTATCGGCATGTAGCGCGATTTCAGTGTTTCGGTTGCACTAAGGGTAATTTGGTCATTTCCTTTATAATATGGAGTTATCAAGTGTGTGCAACCTTATAGTATTAGTTTAGACTTGATTAAATCCGACCGTTGGATCAAATGACTTTAAATTGGATGGTTAGATGAGTAGGTT